>LGRX02033213.1:0-119986 GCA_001247695.2 Cymbomonas tetramitiformis | reverse complement strand
TCTGAGTGCGAACTGAGGGTGATCTGAGTGCGAACTGAGGGTGATCTGAGTGCGAACTGAGGGTGATCTGAGTGCGAACTGAGGGTGATCTGAGTGCGAACTGAGCGACTCAGTTCATACTCAGCTTATACTCAGTTCATACTCAGCTTATACTCAGTTCATACTCAGCTTATACTCAGTTCATACTCAGCTTATTACACTGCATGAATTCGCGTATTCCCAATTCACGAATTCCTACATAATGAATACATATTTGTATATATGCATATATATATCTCACATATTTGGCGAAATAAATACTAACCGTTGAGAAACCGCTACTACTAACCGTTTGAGTCAACAATGTTTTTAGTTGGTATGTTCGGATAAATCTTTGACCAGTCAACGTCTTATCAACTGATATTAACGTTGCGCCCACGCAAGAACCGACCACAAAAGCTGATGATTCATACTGCATTATTTCCTAGCCGTGTTATTCTTGCACAGCAAACCAAATGAAGTTTCAGATGCAGTGATACATAATAACTATACCGCATGCATGCGAGCATGCAATGGATGGGTAGACAGACACCTAGGCACAAGGAATCGCACAACGCAAGGGAACACAATTCAGGCACACGTTGACAATATATATTTCTAATACACCTTTTAAAATATTACTCGAAATGGTTTTGTGTTTTCTATTCTAGTGCTATTCTTTTGTTTTTGGCCAACCCTAGTTGGCAGTATCACATTCATCAACCTGACAGCAACACTGTCTATACGCATGCGACCTCAGCGACATGAGAACATCTCCAGCGGCATCAACGCAGTTGCTCGTTCCAGCGACATCTGCAGTTGCGCAACCCCGACCTAGTTAGCACAAAATGATATGCAGAACAGAAACGGACCTTATCATGGAAGGCAGCGACAACGCACACACATATAACAATATGAACAAACTCACCTGCGTGCATGGAAGCAGTGATGCTCTTGGTCGCTCCCACATGCGCGCTGCAGCCGAAATACATACGGCGTTGTTAGCACAAAATAAATACACATCATCACATCATATAAAACAAGAAACTCAAAATCTCAGCGGGGTGAGTTGGCTTTGAACCAACAACTCCTAGACCGGTGGTCTGGCGAGATGCAACACATATCACCCCTTTCCACTAGATATACAAAGAATAAGCAACATGCAGACGCACGCATGCGAGCCAGCACAGCAAATAATACCCTCGCAAATAACACTCAACCCTCGCAAACGAGCGACCCGTGCAACAGATAATGACAAAAATGAAAGGCTACAAAAAGCACTACAAGCAGGCCAGTGCTTCACACTGCTCTGCTGCGGTTGGCGGCCTGGGATAGATAACTTTTGTGACAGCCTCTCATGGTCTGGAAGATGTTATCTTCACTTCTATCTTGTGTCTATCTACACGTGAACGGCTACTCGCTACAGGCCGCGGTTGGTGATGGTCGAATGATATTTCGATTCGATATTTAGATATCGTCTATCACTGGAGTGTCAGCCGTCAGATGAAAACAAATATACCGATCGAATAAAAATGGGTCGGCAGCTTGGCACAGGCTACTGGCACGAAGATCGATCCAGAATTCCAGAATTCATCGCTCGCGGCCTGTAGATGCAGTGTCATGGTGCTGTAGCTCTTCACGTGTAGATAGAAGATAGAAGCCACTCCGAGCCGCCATCACAAAGACAACCGCTGACCAGCCCAAAGCAGTCTGCACTGGTCTGCTTGTATTTTTCGTTGCTGTTCATGTTGTGATTATATTTTGCACGAGTAGCTCGCATTTTATTGTCGGTGAGGGTTTTCGTAGTGTGTATGAGTGTCTGTTTTGTTGCGCTTGCTCGCATGCATGCGTCCACATGTTGTTTATTGCATGCCTAGAAGGGGGTGATAGTGCGCATCTCTCCAGCCCAACGGGCTGTGAGTTGTTGGTTCGAAGCCAACTCACCCCGCTGAGTTTTTGAGTTTCCTGTGTTACTGTTGCATAATTCCTTATGCCTTTTATACTAACAACGCAGTATGTATTTCGGCTGCAGCGCGCATGTGGGAGCGACCAAGAGCATCACTGCTTCCATGCACGCAGGTGAGTTTGTTCATATTGTTATATGTGTGTGCGTTGTCGCTGCCTTCCATGATAAGGTCCGTTTCTGTTCTGCATATCATTTTGTGCTAACTAGGTCGGGGTTGCGCAACTGCAGATGTCGCTGGAACGAGCAACTGCGTTGATGCCGCTGGAGATGTTCTCATGTCGCTGAGGTCGCATGCGTATAGATAGTGTTGCTGTCAGGTTGATGAATGTGATACTGCCAACTAGGGTTGGCCAAAAACAAAAGAATAGCACTAGGATAGAAAACACAAAACCATTTCGAGTAATATTTTAAAAGGTGTAATATTAGAAATATATATTGTCAACGTGTGCCTGAATTGTGTTCCCTTGCGTTGTGCGATTCCTTGTGCCTAGGTGGCTGTCTACCCATCCATTGCATGCTCGCATGCATGCTGTATAGTTATTATGTATCACTGCATCTGAAACTTCATTTGGTTTGCTGTGCAAGAATAACACGGCTAGGAAATAATGCAGTATGAATTATCAGCTTTTGTGGTCGGTTCTTGCGTGGGCGCAACGTTAATATCATCAGTTGATAAAACGTTGACTGGTCAAAGATTTATCCGAACATATATACCAACTAAAAACATTGTTGACTCAAACGGTTAGTAGTAGCGGTTTCTCAACGGTTAGTATTTATTTCGCCAAATATGTGAGATATATATATGCATATATACAAACATGTATTCGTTCTGTAGGAATTCGCGAATTGGGAATACGCGAATTCATGCAGTGTAATAAGCTGAGTATGAACTGAGTATAAGCTGAGTATGAACTGAGAGTCACCCTCAGTTCGCACTCAGATCACCCTCAGTTCGCACTCAGATCACCCTCAGTTCGCACTCAGTTCGCACTCAGTTCGCACTCAGTTCGCACTCAGATCGCACTCAGATCACCCTCAATTCGCACTCAGTTTACCCTCAGTTTGCCCTCAGTTCACACTCAATTGAGTGTGAACTGAGGCCTTATTTTTCTGTGAGTGTATGCAACGAGGTTGTGTCATTGTGAGATGACCTTTTGACAATAGTAGGGTGAGATTTGTACTTTTTATGTAACATGTCTTACGTTGGTTTGTAAAATGTCACGCATTATAAAGCCTGCCTATATCTTCATCAGCATTCATTTCTCGCTTTCGCTCACGATAGACCCCACCTCCTACCAGTGAGCGACACACCCAGATGCCAGACTACTACATTGTCCTTTTCCGTTTTGTGCTTCCCGCCATCCGGGAAAGACGCCGTTCCCGCGAGGAATGCTTTTTGCACGCATGGGTAGAAGAACGATTTCTGTGGGCCCTTGAAACACGAGTACGCATTACATGCCCCGATATCCCTGGCACATTTACCTCAGAAATCATTGTGTTTCCTGTGACACTTGCGCGGTTTTTTTTTCATCCTCGGAGAATTGTGAACGACGACGTCGGCGGCTTGAGAGTCAATGAGGCGTCCTACTTTAATCGGACTAGCTGGATTTCCGGTATGAATTTGTATCGCAGTTTTAACGAACTCCACCGACGGTGGTTATATGATCACCATTGGGCCTGGTGCAACGGTTGGTTTCGCAACCTCCTTGACTATGACGCTGATGGTAACGAATTCGTCTATGATCGTGAATACGACCGGCCCTGTTGCGCTGATTGCGGAAGGTCAGATTCACTTGTTATGCGAGTGACTTACCCACATCGATACATATGTGTCGACCGCGCGAGTTGCGAGTTCTGGCAGGATACCGATGATACCGAAATCCCAGAGTTGCTGTCCTCCGACTCCGACTAAGGTATACATAAAGCTCAATACCTCTTACACAGCCTTCATTTCTTGCTTTCGCTCACCATCGTGCCACCCCGGCCACCTCCTACCATTCTGAGAGCCACCCGTCTGATGACAGCCCACGGCCACTTTCTCCTTTTCAGATGCGGCACAGAGGTCACCTATAGAAGTGTAGCTAGCATTACGAAGCACAATCGAGGTCTTACTGACAACACCTTCGACTAGACGTGAAGAATTACAATCGCTGACCGTCTACACGGATGTGCCCGACAAGTGCGAAATCTATATAATATGGGACCTAAGTTTCCGTGTCGTTGCAAGCGATCATGGCCTGGTGCAACGGCTGATTTCGCAATCAAGTTACCTATGATGGAGATGACAATATATTTTATGCTCGCTTATACACCTGGGCTTGTTGCCATGATTGCGGTTCTCAAAGCACAGTTCTTGAATAATGTAATAATGTAATAATGTAATAATGTAACATACAATGATTATAAAAAATGTGAAGATCGGGGTTCTTATACCATTGCTTGTACCATACACGTGACTTATGATATTTTTGTTGCCCGCATCGAGAAGAATTGTTTTCTAGAATAGATGGGTGGTGGCTAAAGCCACCGATTGAGATTCGACCATCAATTCAAATCAAGACGAGTCATCCGCCGACAGTCGACAAGGTCAGTGCAGATGTACCCGTCGCCAATACGGGTAAGATCCATATCAACGCGTCGGCATCGACTGCAGGCAGGCCTCATAGACAACTCGTACCGCGACGGGTAGATCCATTGAGGATCTGCATGCTCGTTGTAAAAGCCGTTGTACCAGGCCCAATGATATTCACGAAGCCATCGTTTTTCGAAGGGAAGCGCCTTTTTTGTGTCGCGAGGTGTATTTTTTTTGTCGTGTCGCAAACAGATCCGATTATACTCAACATTATACACCGACGGTTCGCAGCTTTTTCAAAAAAAAGCTGCAAGGCCCTGCGTTTCCCTTATAGGAGCGAAACAGGTTTTCCTGGAAAAAGTGACATCGACGCACACGATACTACCAGAACTGTCCACCTTTGGGGCCCTTTTTTACGGAAACAGTGTGATTTCCCTGTCAGATCGGGAGTAACCGCCCATATATAATTATATTGCAGTCCACACCGGTCACCTTAAGATGGCAAGCAGGAGAGTTATACAAATCGGTGGAGCATTGCCGCCAATCAGAGACGCATAGAATATTCCTGGGCGTAGTATCGAATTATGGATATTCATGCAGAAGTTATCAGCGCGACAGATTTCAGATGGCGTATAAAAGAGATTTCCGACTGATCGCCAATCAGAGGAGCCATGAGATTAGATAAACTCCATGAATATGGGTCACACGCGAAATACCATAAGCTGACTGTGCACGTACAAGGAGCACGTTTTTTTTGTATAATTATAGAAGGCGCACGTGCTACAGATTTCAGGGTGTTTTACATGAGATGTTTTGGACTGATCGCCCATAACCGCCAATAAGAAGTGCGAGCGCCTGAGATAGGCACCATGAATATGGGACGACAAGGGAAAGGGATCACACGACAAAAACGAGATGGTTTGCAGACGATGGATAAGCCAATCAGCGACGCGATCAGTTTCGATTTATATATTGGTAAATTAAAAAACTGCACCACAAAAAGCCCTTAAGTGTGGCTCCCTCGCGACAAATGCGATGCGACAGGTTCCAGACTTTCGCAACATGCTGACATGGCATGGGTTTGCGACACGACAAAAAAAATTCACCTGGCAGACATGCTGACATGGCATGGGTTTGCGACGAACATTACAGTGTCACAGTTGACCCGAAACACTGTCATCAACTTTCATTCTGAATTTTCATCCGCTATCTTCATCCAGACATGGACCCACGCGGGCCGCGGCTGGCTGATTTCATATCAAATATTCACTCACACGTTAATTCTATAAGCTTTCATTTTGCGGCGCACCTGACACCGTTGCCTGCTGTGTCCCGCATTTTTGTTCTGCTGCATGTATCGCGCATACTAACTATTTCCCGGTTAAATCCCATCATCCTTGCTGAGTAGCGTTTCCTTGTTTTAGAAGTCACGTTCGTTGTTGCGCTATGTCCGATGCCGCCAGCAACATTCGGTTGCTGGCGCCCCTTGATTGTCTTCGTAGAGGGCATTCTTGTAGCGAGGCTGACTGACGGGCTGTACTGCTGCCCGACGGATTTGTTGTTGTTACAAGCCCTCACTGACTGATATTCTTCAGGAATTTGCTATTTGTTTTCAAGCGCCTGTTTTGTGTTCGTTCCGCGTGTTTCTCATATGGTGTTTTTTTTTCGAGGGCGATATCTGCACAGATTGTGCAGCGTGGGTTCGAGTCCCACCACCCTCACTGACTTTGCTCTCTGTAATTTTGCAGGATATCCGGTCACTTTTTCCTGTTTCGCCGCATTCCTGAATGCCTGTTTCGCATTCCTGAATGCCTGTTTCGCGTGTGTGCTGTTTCTCGTTGCGTCTGCGGTTGGTTTGTCGTTCATCTTATTTCTGACATGTTTGCGTTTACCGTGTGCAGGTATTTCAACTATTTCATGCTCGTTGGCGATACGCATGTTGCTGTGTGTAATTTGTGAAGAGTGTAGTTTGAGCTATTTTGCTTATTGTCTTCGAATGTTTGTATGCGTGCGTGTTTTCATGATGTTTGCAACATCTTATCACTTCGTTCTGACGTTTTAGCGTTCGCTGTGTGCAGGTATTTCAGTTTTACTTTTATCGCTGGCGAAATGCATGTTGCGGTGCCCAGCAACCTGCTTATCTTTTAGATTTTAGAAGTCAATCGTCTACAGGATTTGTTTTGTTCATACCTGACTTCACATTCGAAATAGTATGCACTGCACATTTATTGTAAAGATGTATAAGCATAGTTATGTAATGAATATAGACTAGACAATCGAGCATGCTTTGCTAACGTGAGCACATTCTCCTACCAATTGTTAGTTAGCTTGCATATGTTTTTTCCGTAAACTGTAATATTATGTTTATAGTCCATAATCTTCTGTATAATTTCCGTAAATATTCTGTCCGTAAATATCAGTCTCCTTTTTGTCGCTGCGACAATAATGAGCCCCCTACTCACGGTTTGTCGCACTGCGACAATAATGAGTCCCGTACTCACTTTTGTCGCTCCAGAATATAATTGTTGTGTCGCATGGTGCGACAAAAATAATAGATCATGCGACAAAAATGAAGTGCTACCTTTTCGAAGTCGTCGAAATCGATGTAGTCTAGCCGGAATCTGAAGTTGTTTGACATGCCAGGTCCTTGCCAATGGAACCCTTCATCGTCGTAATATGGGGCTTCAAAGTTGGAGGTAGGGAATATCTGCAAGAAATTTCCCCAATCACGAACATCCCCCAATCGACTTCGAGCAGATCACGTAATTCATAGAAATAGTGAGCCAAAGTTACAGGCATCCAAACATCACCAAACATGCCCGAAAACGTCAAAACTTGTTCTTCCAACGCCCACAAAAAACGTTCTTCGACCCATGCCTGCACAAAGTATTCCTCACGCAATTGACGCATTTTCCGAATGTAAGGAAGAACAATCCCAAACAGGACGTAATGAGTATCCGCCATTCTTGATAATGCAAAGATGAAGCGGTGTGTCTTCCAGGAAGAAATGGAAAATGATCCTCCTAAAGGCCTCAAGCGATTTAAATATTGCCAAGGAGGGCTTGGGCCTCTCAAGGTAAATGCCGCAAACCAATAGGATGAAACCAACAATCACAAGATTGGCCAAGATAAGATTGGCCAAGATAAGATTGGCGCGGACAAATGTTGGCCCAAGATTGGCGCGGATTGCGAGTTCTGGCAGGATACCGAAGTCCCACAGTTGCTGTCCGACTCCGACTCCGACTAAGGTATAAAAGCTCAATTCATCTTACTTAGCCTTCATTTGCTGCTTACGCTCACCATCGTGCCACCCCTGCCACCTCCTACCAGAGAGTGAGCGACGCGCCTCTACAAACTCGTGATGCCTTCAGTGTTAAGGTTTGGTGTGCATCGGAATCGTGCCAGTATCGATGTAGATGCCATTAATCGCCATGAGATGGAGCACCGACCATGCCCCGAATGCAATTTGCACCAGTGGACTTTGAGAACGATGGCAAACCGCCCTTTCCGCCGCCCGCCGATGCCTCACAGGCATGATCTGATATGGGCTATGTGGCGCTTTACCCGACGAACTCGGTTTTATCTGTTTTTTGAATTGGTAGAGCCGGAACGCTATCCCGATCGCGCTGAATATGCATGGGGTGAAGCGTGGATGACTCCGCGATTAATGGTTATTCCAGTCGACGTTGTACGCCTATTGGTCTGTTGGTACCAGAATGACGAAACGACACCTTTCGACGAGTACTGTATCAGTTGCGATTGCCTTAGTTGAGCAGGTATAAAGCTCAATACCTCTTACTTAGCCTTCATTTGCTGCTTACGCTCACCATCGTGCCACCCCAGCTTGACACTAGCAACTAACAACTGACCACGCTCAGGCAAACTCGTCATGAAATGCGATTATTGTGACCTTCCTGCAAACGTTCGCATATGGTTTAATGCTGGTTCGCATCTTGTTGCGATAAATGAGCATACCGAACATTTCGCGTGTATGCGTTGTTCTTACGAAATATTCATGTGCGAGGAAGCAATGGACGACGAAGACGGAGTATACTGGGAGCTGATAGATTAGTAGACCATTACTTTCCGGCGTCTGAAAGGCGTGGAATTAACTAATTCGAGATCGCTTGCCTGGTAGCAACTTACGTACTTTGCAATGTAATAGTAACGCTATGATATGTTGTACGACCAGCTGACTTATGGCTTTTGCGACATATATATATTGTAACACTACTAACACTAGCAAACATTCTACTTGTAATTAAACGAATATACACCGTTCATGCAACAATACCCGTGTGATGATAGTTGTATAGCCGCGTTTTTTGACGCGGGGCTTGTGTTTATGAACACACCCAATCCAAAAAAGATATCTCTCTCCGTTGATTGCTCGATGATCACTCGAACCACAATGGCAAACCGCATAATGAAGGCATACCGTACCGCATAAACGCATACCGCAACCTACGTGGCTGCCACGTGTCTGCATTATACTGCGCGTGATGATGACGTGGCAGGTCACCCGTCGTCTATAAACCGAGAATAGTAACAGAAAAACACCGTCTAAAAACATGCATACTGGTTCACCTATCCCCAATAGTCTGTTCTTGCTGTATGGGTCACTATGTCACCGACTCCCGAACCCTAAAGCCTAAACCGTTTGTCTTGAAAAATAAATTGTTGTGAGCACCGGTAACTTTCGGGGGAGGGGGCAAATTTGAGGTTGACAGGGTGGTGGCAAGAGCCTGTTGAGAAAAGCCCCAGACTGGGCTGCCATACAGCTAAGAGCGAAGGAGCTTCAGGAAGCAAGGGCCCGAGATGTGTGCCAATTGACCTCGGAACTCCGGAATTTGCGGGCCCTAGGGGGATTCCTGGCTTGCATGACCCCACCAGAATCACTGGATTCGTGTACAGCACACCACATCTTATGGTATCTTATCTACTACTTAGAACAGTTCGGTAAAACTAACGTGCATTCGGCCACGTGACCTCAACTGGGAGGGTGTAGCTGCCCGGTCAGGCAAGTCGCAAGTTCGGTGAATTCCCTTATCGGCAGACTTTCTAGTGCCTTCCAGGATTTCGGAAGGTGTGGGTCGGACAACCCGTGCACGGGTAGAGTGGTGAAGGTCTATGAAACAATGGCCAGCAGGAACGAACAACTGCAAGCAAGAATTACCCCAAATCAGGCAACACCACTATTCAGTTGTACGATCGACCAACTAGCTAGTGATTTTGATGAACGTAGAGGCAGCTGGATTTGCCTCGGCACGGGATTGGATACTTCTGTTTATTACTCTTAGAACTAAGGCAATGATCCTGATGGACCTATACGCTCTGAAGAGACCGGCGGAGCTGGGTGCCACAAGGGTGGAAGGAATCATAAGATTCCCAGATAACTCTGGTTTTCTCTTCGTCAACTACCAGTGGGGGAAGACACTCCGTTCGGGCTCACGGGGATGCTGACCCCCCCTAGGGGGCAGTGGTGCACCCTTGTGTCACCCCTCGCCTGGATGTCACTTGCAGTGCTGTCTGTGTCACTGTGTCACAGGCTCCCGAACCCCTAAGTCCGACTATCTTATTGTTTTATCCGACTTTAGTTTCCGCAAGCCTTGCACCCCTATATTTTCACTGTGACAGTCACAGAACACACACACACACATATATACAACGTTGTATATATATATATATATATATATATGTGTGTATCTCCTGTTCTATACGTTTATAGCCCACGCACCTTTCGTGTTGGCTTGTTTTTTCTCTGGTGCGTCCGCTTCGCGCCCTGCGACTCCGTCTATCCGACATCTTCCGACATCCCGACATCAGCCGTATCGCACTACGCGCAGCAGCGGCAGCTCCGACATCCCGACATCTTTTATTTTCCCGACATCTTCAGCCGTTTTTGTTGCACACCCTGTGTGCTTCGAATCACCACTGGACAAGCACTATTTCATCCCCGCAATGGCTTCAACCCGACGTGAAGGGCTTGGTTCCGCTCTACGCGCTGCCCGCACGCGACAGACCGACACCCCGTCACATTCACCCTCGGGATCGCAGAGTACCCCTGTTTCGTCTCGTAGACCACGCGGGATTGTGGGGACATCATCATTGCGATCAAAGCCGATATCTACGGTCAACGCCCCTACGGCTTTCGACTACTTCAACGACCCCGACGTATTGGGAACCACGCCTGTGGAGGAGGGGCGCGAGGATGAGTACATCGACCAGCTCGCCTACGCATTTCCGTATGGGAGTGATCTACTTTCCTTCCTGAAGTCCACTGGCCTCAAGATGCCCACTGGCTACACTTTGGACACCACGACTGCCGACGTTGACTTCAACGCCCTCCTTTCTGGACTGGCTCGCGTGTTGTACCCCGTCTCCTACCGCGAGGCGGCCAAGCTCCATGACCTGGAGCACGACCATGACTTCTATCACGTCACCATCAACGAGCTCCTCTTCAGCGTCCTTCCGCATCCACTTCGTGGCAACGCACTCAGTGTTTATCACGAATGTGCCCGCCACCACCCCGCTGACGGCCGCTACGCTCTTCAGCGCCTACGGTACGAGGTCGAGGGGAGAGGTGATGTTGGTCCACGAAAGTCGTCCGTCCGTCCGGTCCGTCCACTCCGTCCACAGTGGACGGACCGGACGGACGGAGTGGACGGACGGACGGAGTGGACCAATCATTCTTAACATTCTAAGATTTCGCAAATTAGGGCTCCCATACTTAAGCCCACACTTAAGAAGTGTAACGCGTCGGTCCGCGTCGACGCCTGCGTTTTCCCATACTTAAGAATTTTTTTAAAAATATATACCTAAGTATTATATTCTTATTTTTTGGGGTATTCTCGGATGCGATGCACGACAGTCAGAACGGCGTGGCGTACATAGTCCCCCCACACCCCACCCGACGGTTTTGACAATCGTGCACGATTGTCAGAACCGTCGCCCCAAACAAAATTTGGGAATACGTAGATCATTACACTCACCCCGTGTCTATATAGAGTATTCCTTTCATTAAAAAAATCATTTTTCATGGTACCTTAGCATACCATGCCGACTTCCCTGCGATACGGTAACCATGCTGTGGCTGTCCCGCATGAGGTGCCAATCTCTCGTACGTTACTACAGGCCTTGTTTCCTACCCGTGCCGATACTCCGATGCTTCTTCACATGCGTACACCGGAAGACGTGCAAACTGTGGAGCTCGGCACCGCGTTCCCAGATGGGGCTGCCGTGCTTGTGATCTGTGGCGCCAGTTCAACCCCCGGATCTAATGACGTCAAGACCGGTTGTGTGAATGTCGAAACAGCCACCGGGGTCGCTCCCACGAATCTTCACGCTCGTATCGAAGAAACACACTCATGTCCACCTCGACGTCAAAGCGAGGAGTAACTGGCGCGAATGGGAGACAAATATTATCGCCACGTAAAAGCATCCAATCCATCACTGGCAGGGACGCATGATTATAGCGCGTGATAACAGAATCAAACCGCACGTGTAAAACATTGTCATAGATGGATGAGCGCTGTGCTGGCCGTGATAATAGCATGGCGTCCAAGGTAGACATTTTAAGGTGTGCGTCAATCAGTTTAGGAGACACCGCCCATCCATCGGCACTCACGTACGGGGGATACCGGGTTTGGTAAATGTTCCGCAGACGCTGCAATGATGCGTAACCACTTTGTACTAACTTTGCAATACTGTCATCCTCCATACCAAATATGTAGCTAGTAAGGAGCGAACGGGTGATGTTGTTCCCACAAGCTACCAAACCAACACTCAAAGCAGGTTGCGCACGCTCAATGATTAACTCGTTAAACCGAGAGCAGGAACATCGAATGCGGCACAGATCCGTCAGGTACACACTGGCTGGTTCATCAGACCGATCGATTTCACACGGAAGTGCACGAAAGATTTTAACAAGGACTAAGTCGGGAAGAGACATTGTTGTACTAGGTAACGGTCAAGCTAAAAATGAATTTCGAAGGTGAATTTACTTGTTTATAAAACATCACCGGCGTGCATGGATTGTGGTCGTTATCCGGTTCTGACAATCGTATACGATTGTCAAGCTCTGGCGTTAGCCATCCATCCATATTTATCCGCATCGAGAAGAATTATTTTCTAGAATAGATGGGTGGTGGCTAAACCCACCGATTGAGGTTCGACCATCAATTCAAATCAAGACGAGTCATGCACCGACAGTCGACAAGGTCAGTGCAGATGTACTCGTCGCCAATACGGGTAAGATCCATATCAATGCGTCGGCATCGACTGCAGGCAGGCCTCATATACAACTCATACCGCAACGGGTAGATCCATTGAGGATCCGCATGCTCGTTGTAAAAGCCGTTGTACCAGGCCCAATGATATTCACGAAGCCATCGTTTTTCGAAGTCGTCGAAATCGATGTAGTCTAGCCGGAATCTGAAGTTGTTTGACATGCCTGCTCCTTGCCAATGGAACCCATCATCATCGTAATGTGGGGCTTCAAAGTTGGAGGTAGGGAATATCTGCAAGAAATTTCCGCGATCCCCCCAATCGACTTCGAGCAGATCACGCAATTCATGGAAATAGTGAGCCAAAGTTACAGGCATCCAAACATCACCAAACATGCCCGAAAACGTCAAAACCTTTTCTTCCAACGCCCACAAGAAACGTTCTTCGACCCATGCCTGCACAAAGTATTCCTCACGCAATTGACGCAATTCCCGAATGTAAGGAAGAACAATCCCAAACAGGACGTAATGGGTATCCGCCATTCTTGATAATGCAAAGATGAAGCGGTGTGTCTTCTAGGAAAGAATGGAAAATGATCCTCCTAAAGGCCTCAAGCGATTTAAATATTGCCAAGGAGGGCATCGGCCTGTTAAGGTGAATGCCGCAAACCAATATGATGAAATCACAGGGTTACTTCCTGACTCACGTTTGGCAATCGTATACGATTGTCAAGCTCTGGCGTTAGGTTCGTCTCTCTGACGCACGTTTGACACTCGCATACGACTGGGTTATACCCCCTGAGTCCCTGGTTAGGGGGGGAGGGGGGAGTTAGTGTATATTCCTTAAGCATGAATAAAACATTTAAATTTTCTTAAGTATGGGAAAACGCAGGCGTCGACGCGGGCCGACGCGTTACCCTCCTTAAGTATGGGCTTAAGTATGGCAGCCCTATTTTGCGAAATGTTAGAATGTTAAGAATGTTTGGTCCACTCCGTCCGTCCACTCCGTCCACAGTGGACGGACCGGACGGACGGACGGACGGAGTGGACCGATATCATTCCCCGGTCGAGGGTGTGCCCGACATCGACGGCATGCGTTTCTGGACCCAGATGCGAGCGGTTGTTCTCACCGAGACCGAGGACCCCGCCCCGCAGCTTGCCCTAATCCGACGGCTTGGCGACCGTCACCAGAAGATCAAGCCGGCGTACAACGACACCGACCGCGTGGCGGACCTCTGGCAAATTTTGTCAGAGTCCGCGAAGCAGTCACCGTACGTTACCCCCCTTTATCTGGCGGTGTTGCGCGAGTTGCGGGCGGGTGCCGTCTTCACGTTTTCCCGCCTTGCCCTTCGCGTCCGCCTCGCCTTTTGGGACGAGAGTCCCCTCGCCACACTCTCGCCCTCCGCCACTCCTGACATCCCGCCCGAGGGCTCTGGCTACCGCCCTAAGGGCGCGCCTCAGAAGCCCTACCCTCCTCCACGTTCCCCGACTGCCATGGCGCTTCGTGGCTACTGCCCCGCAGTCCTTGTGGGAGGACCAAGAACGCCTTTTGGTCCTCCCACAAGGACCAATTTTCAAATAATTTATTTGGCCGTATAATCTTGATTCCGGAAGCGTATCCCATGAAAGTTAGTTAGTATGGGTCCTATATTAAGTACTTCGATGGATGGTTCGGTATATATCCACGTAATATATCCATGACAACTGCATTTAAGACTACTATCCTCGGAATTTTGAAATTTTTATTTTTTTGAACTTTTAAAATCTACCAAAATGGTGCCCCATCTTACCTAATTTTTTACCAATGGTATATCATGGCTAGACCAGCGTGGATGCGATCATATCAACCTAACATCGATGTTCCAATGATATTTGGGCGATATGTCTGGTTGGAATGAGTATGCTGGCTGTTTTTAATGTATAGTTTCACCCGTGCATTTTGCGAGCATTTTGGTGCGAGCATTTCGGTGGTGACATGTAGTCCGTCGTACACAACGAACCGCTCGCTTGGGAAACGGCATAACTGACGCCCTTGGTGTACGCGACACATTAAAACTTCAACTATATACACATTGTGAATTTCTGAAAGCTTTACATCATCCAAACATCGAATCATGCGACGTGAAGTAATTGTCTAAGATGGTCAAGCAATAATTTCTTAAGTGTGAAATTCGGATATTTGGGAATTCACTTGGGGTTCGGCATGCGTCATATTGCAATGGAGCGGAAATGGCTTCTAGAGACCGAACTATCCTACTAAGTTTTCATATTTTGTCATAAACTCGAAATATATCACCGTGAGCACCACTAAGAGGCCCCCATGCGGCCTCCAAAATGCTATAAGGTGGTGGTCTTTGTGGAAGGACCACCGTTTTTACGACGGCTTTTGCAAAAACACACCCTCGAAGCGTGCCATCTAAAAATACAGCTAAGGCCACCTATGGGTTGTCCAAATATGAAAACAAATTCATTTAACTCATAAATATGATGCGTGGTTGTGGTATATTGTCACGGTTGTATATCAACCTGAAAGACTACGCGGCTGCTATTGAACTGTAGCAAGCACGCAACAATGTTTGGTGGGTATGAGTGCAGCGCTCTGGTGTCCAGAAGTGTCCGCTTGAGCGCAATGCTCCTCATATTACCTCAATGCCCTCACGCGTCATACGCGTTACCACCATCGGGTTGTGAACCCGAGAGCATTGGGTGAACTAACCGTATCGGCTGGTCGAAACAGCCATTGATACTCGCATGTTGTTCAGTGCATGCTTGAAGCGAAGACGCGTCCTCTCAGAACATTTCGTTCTTCAAGAACTTGTCTTGCTTCGCCATCTCGATGCCACACCTGGCCTCTCGATGACAGATGTCACTCAAGGTGAGTGGATGACAGACATTATGACTGTACATGTCATAGTCGACCGTACTGACAATACTCGACGACTGTATGTCATTATAACATATGACATGACATGATATGACATGGTATGACATGTATGACACGTATGACACATATGTCATCGGTCATATCCCTGACAGATCTCCCCTCTTAGAAGAGTTGTGACCTCACAATATAGGGTGCATACCTTTTGTATATGTCTTTGATGTCTTTGTTGTTGAGCTGGTACCAGTCTTCTTACACCGATGAGGCGCCCCTCAAGGTGTTTTAGGATATTGGAGGGAACTAAGTCCACTTTAAACCCTCACCTTAGGCATATAGCCCTACAGTTCTTAGGATGTAGCCCCCCATGAATTGCGTATCGTATTTCAGAGTGACGTTTCAGGGTATCTTCCGAGGTTTACGTTACGGATATATATTGCGCTTGCCGATCGAACGAACTATCATACATGTTTCCACGGCTTTTTTTTGCATCCACCCCTTCCTCCCCTCGAAGAGCTACTTCCGAGGTTCACAGGCAGAATAGAGGTTTGTTTCAATGCAAACGGAGGAGGCCCTGCTTAACGAGATATCGGAGGGTCTCTATGAGTCCACTTTAAATCCTCACCCGATCTGCCAAACTCCTTTTCGGTCCGGTACGCGCGCACTGACGAACATTTCATAGGGTGGATTCGTCAACGTACTAATGTGAATTCGTTTAGTTATGTATGTCAATCATAACTCAGGATCACAACTCCGTCTACCTCAGTATTCCGGTAGCTGCGGAATCTGGCCATAAAACCCGAATGACAAACCACGGTCTGGCAAAGGCAGCATTGTAGTATTTTATTTATCCACAGATATGGTACCCGCATGTATGCGTATCTGTGCAAGGGTATGATTTGTACAAGGCTCACTACACCTCAGCAAGGAAGGATCAATTCCCGCTCCTGTCATATCAATTTGATGCAGGGTAAAAAATGTTAGGGATGTAACCCTGCAGTTCTCGGGATGCAGCCCTGCAGTTCTTGGGATGCAGCCCTGCAGTTTTTGGGATGCAGCCCTGCAGTTCTTGGGATGCAGCCCTGCAGTTCTTGGGATGCAGCCCTGCAGTTCTTGGGATGCAGCCCTGATTATTATTTGGTCGGCAATCATTGACCAAAGTCATCAGCTATCAGCTTATTGACTCAGAAGTCACAATGTTATAGAAGTTGCGACCTATCGTGACCATATGCGGCAGTAATGCCTTCAGCATACGTAGACAATATGATTATGTGGAACTTATAATCCCACTTAAGTTGCATCATGATAAAGTTATCCATGTCTTGACAAGTGTTTAGGATTTGATAAGGGGTTGATGCCCCACATGCCAAAGGTCACTGTCTCGTAAGGCTCGCATCAAGTGTGCGGCTTTGAGGAGCAGCGTCCCGGCGTAGCACAGGAATGCTGCTTCCTTAACCACAAGGGAGCTAGAAATATGAGAATGCTTTAAAATATCCGAAGACAGGAAGGCTTTTTGTTGGCCAAAGTTGCTGTCTAGATGCTTAACCTCGATGGGGTTGCATTCGGATACAAACTGTGCAACCATACATGTGACTTATGCATTGGTGTATGACTTTGGTGAATTGTCTCTTGTCATGAATCTGGAAGGAATGACGGGCAAATAGCTAGAGCGGCAGATCTTACTCGCTCGGCTCTGCTGTTATGGAATTCGGTGCCCTGAATGACACAACTGGCAATCCTTTGGCTCAGATGCTTTCCTTCAGACACTGGCAACAACTTGTGCGCCAGCTTCTCTAGATTTGGGGAAAAACCACGGATTAACAATTCATCAATCAAAACACATGTTACCAAGGTTGATTCAACGAATCCTTCAACTCTTGAAATTCAACAATCAGCATCTCAGGCTGTTGACGTCAAAGTAATGGTCGCGAGCTTACAATACAGTATAGCTTATTCACATTAAAAAAAACCATCGTTCTCCTATGTCAGTGCCCTTCATATAATATGATAGAGCTGGAGAAATATGCATCGATGATTTCTTCATAATGAATTTCATGTGTCAGTAAGTCAAATAAAGACTTCATTTGATGCTTCAATCGGAATGATGTACCGTGTCATCAAACTTCATGACTGCTATACATAGATGCTGGAACTTTTCATAAGATTTCTCTATTTAATCTTCCAAGTAAAATCACAATGATGTAAAATCAAAATGATGTAAATCAAATTTTGGCAGATGTATGAAGAATGAATGAATCTATGCTCCTTCCTCCCCCTTTAAAAAGATGTGTATCAAACCAATCAGATGGTGATGGAGAATGCCATTCAATTATTAGGTCATGTGAAAAATGGTTTGATAGAAAATCAGACTGAGATTACTCATCGAATCAAGTGCTTTCGAGGTAACAATTTCAATAGAAACACCGATTCTCTCAACGTCGTACCGACAACATGCCTGACGCTTTTGAATGTGGCGAATGCCAGATGCTGTCAAATGCCAATGTCAATTCACTATGATTCAATATGCAGTTTTTGGGTCGCAGCCCACATACATTGTTGGTTCAAGGTCACAATAGTGTGCCCAACTTAGACAATGTTTCTGGATAATGATTGTCATAATGAACAACGAAATCAGTGATGGTACCGAAGCTAACTTTGGTATCGAAGCTAATGGAGAGTCAATCAAGAATATGATTATCATTTCTCTACTGTCGTAAAAGGCTCACAGATTTAGTGTCTGTAATGACAACAACTTACTACGAGCTGAATTTCCGTCCTTGATGAATGGTTGGTATGTTATTTCACTGTGACTAGAACATGGCATCGCCTAGTGATATGTGTATATATGAATCTTCTTCAGTACATGATCACTTATCTCAATGTTGCCCATTTTATTTTTGGGCATACACTATTCAGAGACTCGTTATGGTAAAGAAGTATGAATGATGAATGTGTCATTTCAATGCCGACAGAATTGTGGTTTGTTGATGACTATTTGCCATCAATTTAAAGTTTCTATAACTTTCCAGAATGAGAATGAACTGCGCTTGGAAACCATCTACAGATTGCGGGTTCGAGTCCCGCCATGGCTTTCCCCAAGACTTCGTGGCCTAATGGACGAGGCGACAAATTTCTAAACATTCCAGAATGAGCTTTCAAAGAGTCATAATTCATCAATGAAGTATGCGTGTCTTATGTGCCAAAATGATATGAAACCACAAGTATGATGTCAATCTATATGTGGATGGTTTATACCATTGTATGCTATTCCACAAATAAGTAGTGATGTCAGAAAAAAAAACTTTGGACAGTTGCAACTCAGTACAAACCCGAGTGCATCCAAGTCCACTTGTATGCTCAGAATCTGAATCTAATGAACTTTCTATATGCACAGGATAGAATATATTTTCTATGTGATTCTGGATTCAGGAACTAGAGTCAGTGAAAAACTCCATTCCTATTTCAGACGATGAAACCTTTATTCCCTTAGGTGCAATACCTTATCTTTAAGTGGCTACTACCCAAATTCAAAGTCCTACCATAAGGACCTACGTGCAAATGTGTTTTCCTCGCATAAACATCACGCAATTGGTTCAACGTGCGATCACCCATCCTATTTATGAGTCAAATGAATATTTCAAGTTGTGGGTGCATGCATAGGGTGACCTTTGGAGTGCTTAAATTGCGCACGCTTTGGTGGGGGTTTTTTTCAAATTTCAGCAAAAAAAGCTAGGTCCTACCATAAGGACCTACCTTTAAGCCCGGCTATCCGCTTCACAATAGGTCCTACGAAAATTTCGAGACCCATGTCGTCAAGTTCTCGAGCTACTCTTTCCGTAGTGTCTTGTCAAAAATTCCATCCGAGTTCATCTTGGCCCTCAAAATAGTGGTTGAAGTAGCATTGGCTGTCAAAGCTGGAAAAGGCACTAAATCGCCCAAAATGATAATGCCCTTCGTCCGGCTCAACGATGAATACACGCCAAAATATTGCACATTCTGCCTATGTAGATGGCTCGAAAATTCAATTATTGTGTATATATGGCGACACTAGCGAGGTAATAGTGTGTAAGCGGCATGTGCGCATTCAATATAGCATCCCCGACTTCAGACCAAAGCCAAAATTGACTCTTAAATTTTATGACATTTGACTAAAAATGATGGGACAGGTTGATTGGGGTGCAGCTAGATGTCCGCTATGAGGTTATCGACTTGTGCTCTATTCTAAACATGATTGTATATAATGCTACGGTGCTACTGGATCATTGGACGCATGCTCAGCCTCCATAGTCTGTCGGCGAAAAATTATGAAAGATGTGCTATTATTTTAAGAGATTTTTGGCTTTAGAAAAGTTCTCGACGATTTTTTACGCTACCCGTGCCTAATACGGGTAGTGTAGCATCCCGCTCGGGTTAAAACTCGGCAAGTGGGACAGAGGGGACTGAGTTCAGGTCCTAAATATGCCATAAACCGGAGGGTAGCCATTCACGATACCAATAGGATACCTTAAAAAATTATTGAAAAAGTGGTCCTTATGGTAGGACCTACAGCGTTCTAGGTCCTACCGTAAGGACCATCGGGTAGTAGCCATAAGGAATAGTCAATCATTTTCAATACAAGTTTCAATCGATTTTCTCAAATCTGTCACCTTTATGATGATTAGACTGGTCAATTTTACAGCATAACCCACTCCCCCTTGCTGAAGGAGATGCCTCCCTTTTTAGGGTCATAGGGCGATATGTTGGCTGTTTTCATATGACACATGGAATACACGAGTGGCTCAGCGACTTTTGAGAATTTCGGGGAAAATCTCCTGAATTGGCCGACTATGCCCAAGAATGATCGAAAGCTAGACTTGCCATCTTTAGCCATGGGGCGTAGAGGCTGCTTGCAAACAGTTGGGCCATAGGCTGGATAGCTATGTTAGCTATGTTGGAGGCTGAATAGCCATGACTGCACGGACTCTGTCTTCCATGATGGATAGACCTCTGAGATGTGGTGTCCGATAAATCAATACATCTGACAACAACTCAACCTTAGAAGGTCGGATGAAGAGCTGATGATCTCTGCTACGCTGAAAGAACTGGCGAATGAGAGCAGAGTGTTTCTATAAAGAGTAGAAACAAATATGCACTGTATATTTTGATGTGCACTACCGAAATGCCTCGTGATATAATAATTTCACAAAATAGGCATTGTTCAATGGCGGTATGATCATATATGTAATGACCAATGAAAATAAGATGACCGGTATGGCTTATTCAACAGGCATGGCTACCTCAAAGAGATGCCAATACACGGATACATTTCATGACATAAGGGCAATAGACTTATTATGTAGCCTTCAAAGGCAGCTAGCATTTATGCTGCATCGGTCAGCTCGGTGGCTTTGACCTATCTAGGTGTTGTACTCAGGCCGTAGCCTGCATATTGCATTGAGTACTCTTGACACCTTTAATGATCCAATCAGATGATATGTATGAAATATCAAGAATGGTTGCCCTTTTCAGTGATCATCGGTGGCAGAGGCTATAGTGCTTGCACCGAATCAATATACAATTCTAGTCTGGATACATGCTAGACCAGATGTATACAAATGTCTAGGTCTTCAAAATCAAGCTCATATGTACGTCATGGCTGATGACCTTAGAAATGTTCGATACATATGTGTGTCAACTTCATGGAGCTCTGCATGGTTTGACTGTATATAGTCACGATTACCAAAACAACAACGATGATGCAACTTACTTGTTTTATTATTTGTCTTTATTAGTTATTTGGTTTTTAGTTGTATTTTTTTAGCTTGTCACCTTCCCCCCTCAAGGAAGTGAAAATTGCTAGGCGGTTGTCAGGCGCCGTTTAAATACAACAGAGGTCCGACCTCAGATGTGATGACGTGGTAGCTTACGATGAAGCTGGATAGCAGTTCTCGGGATGCAGCCCATTGCACCGAAGGTGCATCGCAGTTTTTGGATGCAGCCCGAATTCACGTCATCAGCGTGGGTCACATAGTGCCCATGTATGTGCTGTACAAAATACAACACTGCCCTCCAGCGGCGAAGTGGTTTGCTATTACCTTTATCGTATGCTGTGGGATATCAAATATATAATCAGAGAGCATGGTAATGTGTGTACCATGTTGTCAATATCGGAGGGACTGTGTCTTCTTTAAACTCCTCATGACTATATGTATAATGGTGTTGTACTGATGTCAACACCTTCTCTCTGAATGATTTACTGATTTCAGATGTGATGTCGTGGCAACCAACCTTGTCCGCTCGTACCGGGGGTTGTATGGAATGCGTCCACGTCATCGGCACCGGTCTGTCCTTATACCATTACATCTGAGGAAATCTATTACTCGTCTTGTGAGTTTAGACAGCGTTCGTTGTACTGATTGCAACGCTTTTTCTGATGATTTATATATCACAGATTATTCCAAATGTGGTGATCAGTCCAGTGCAAAAATTTGTCACCGGAATGTACAGGGATTGTGAATGATTGCAATCCAGCCGGAGGAATAATCTCAGCAGCTGTTCTGTACTAATGAATTCATCGGAGTTATACTCATTTCGACGATTCGAACCCCATGTCATTTGCAGTGATGACAACTCATATGAATATACAGGGGATTCCTCAGAATGCTTTTATGTGATGTCAACATATTGTATGAACCGTTCACATGCATCCGAGGACGAAGGAGTTACGCTTTGAAGGTTTTGCATGGTGGTCACCCAACAGTTATCAGCTCGGTTATACGGGTGCCATATCTTGCCTTCGGTACTGGAATTATATCAACCAGTTCTATAGCGATGCACCTGTCCTTCCCACTCTCATGTATGGCTATAGTGCCAAACTGCATCACAGGCGGGATATGTATATATTATATAACTATCATCTTCTGATCCAATGATGTGCAATTAAGCATGGTATCGGGTTATGTGTTATATATATAGTTAAGCATTCCGCCCTTACTCGAAAATGTAAATGCCGAGCAATAGTCAACTTATAGTCATTGGGATGTAGTTTCCCATCCGAATTTACACTTTATTAGTGACGGTGGGTTTAACGTTGTACAGATTTCAACGTTACTTGTGGATGCAGTGGTCTCATCAAAAGCAATCCATCAGAAATCACCATATCGGTATCATCACACATTAATCATGAATCTATATAAGTTATAAATAACTTCTCGGATATGTGCGTATATCTCTATGTGTGTATACCTCATCAGCATTTCATTTCACTTCTCCCCTCGAGGAAGAGTGAATTACCAGGCAATTGTTAATTGCCCAAATACCTCATTAGGTAGCATGCAATCCTTATAGGAAGCAGCTATACAGTTCTTGGGATGTTGCCCTACAGTTCTTGGGTTGTTGCCCGAAATATTAGTCATGAATATGCTGATTTCAACATGACTATAATGCCAAATACAGTGGTGTTCACTAGTACTCAATGGCATTTTAGGGTGTTATGGGTTACTATGACCCTCATCACCTGTAGTGACCTTAGGGTGTTACATGGTATCAGTAACACCTAATTATATCAAATTTGAGCAAAATGAATGTTTCCTAAAGGAACAAAGCAAAACTGCATCCAGCATGTCACTGTTTACCACGTGATACTTGAGATGTACGTTACAACCCCAAGTTTTTACACGTGATTTTTAGGGTGTTACAGGGTGTTACAAGTGCTCACAAATTTTTGCATATACCATTGATAGGTGAAAAATTGGATCAGCAAAAAAAATTGGACCCGAATTTCCATTTTCAAATCTTACGTGTGAGACTTTTACCTACGTATTTCCACCACTTTTTGACTTATAATAAGTCTCAGTGTGTATGAGCACTAGGTGTATACTATAATGTATACAGCTGTTACACCTCTGTAATATATCTCACCTGAATGCATGAAATGGAAATTGACATTTTTTCATGTTGTTATGTGAAGATATATGAATGGTCAATATTTGGTACATTGGGTTTTGCTGATTGAAACCCAAGACAAATATACCAAACCCTAATGTGAATATGTAGGTGTATCAACAGTTAAGTGCAATCACTTAAGTGATAATTTGTCAGTTGATTTATTACTTACTTAGGACTGTCAACTCCTTAGATTGAACCTTAGCCAGAAGCTTAAGGCGAGATTACTCCTCGGTTCTGTCGCCTGTCAGTGGCTGTCGATCACGTTGCCCACCCACGAATGGGTGTGCTGGAGGTCTGCTTTTATCTCTTTGGATTCATGACAACACTCTGGATGGCATTACCATCCAGATACTAAGTAACTTGAGCAAATGCTCATAGTAACCTACCATTTACTTGGGCATATGGCGGTGCACTGAAAGAGTATCAAAATGATATCTTCAGATTCCAAGTAAATCAGAACAAAGCTCGAATAATGAATCAGAGCAGTGTCTATGATAACCTCTATCAGCTGTCAAGATGAATACTGATCTGTGAGATTTGTTGCATGCATTTGAAGTGATCAGAACTGTATCAACTGTCCGAATGCAATGTAGACGATGGTGTTGCTCCAGCGATAGTGAAAAGGTATGGACAGTGTTCAGCAGTTACCAGCTGCATTGTGAACACTGTATACTGCCTTCGGGTCTGGAGATATTCTCCATCCAGCCCTTTAGCATGTGGTTTTATCCTGTTTACCTTAGCTATCGCCATCACTGACATCCAACACGCACATGTGTTTGTTGGATGGTATCTATATTATCATACACGTGGCTGATAGTATAGTTGATCATTTCACTTACTGATGAATCGGTGAATGCCAATATACATAATAGTGTCAGTGATTGTGCATTGTGCAGGTACTTGCTGATTTAGTACACTTAAGCAAATTGATAGTGATTTATCATACAAAATAATCTGTGTACCACTGGACAGCATATGGCAAATACGATGCATATCAATTTGGTTAGTAAGTTGTAATCCTGCACTTCTCATCATGATGGATGATGAGTTGATTGGTATATTTCACAAATGGCTCCGGTGTGTATTCCATCTTTGATCAACAGTAGAACAGTTATTCCATCCCAAATCCTCCGTCAGGAATAACCGAGCTAATTACTGTCTTTATGACCAAGATTGGCACCTTATACCAAGTGGATTTCATTTATAGCCTATACTTGCACAGCAGGTATGCTAAATGGTGTTTTGATGCAAAATCTAGCATGTATGTAAGATGTGCATGTTACAGTGTAGCACAGTTGTATTGCTGGATCAACCCCCGGTTCCATAGGGTACAAGCCTATGGTCGGTTAGGCGCAGACAGACAGTCATCAAATCGATCAACAGAACTAAATGATGATTTCAAGATAAGTCCTTACTTTTTAATCTTGCAATACTTCTATGTTACACTGTTGATATATGCATGTGTATGCCAACTGTTATCGTGATCAAGTTGGTATATGCATATGTGTGCATGTATGCCAAGTATTTGTGACCAAACTGATTATTATAACAGTGTGAATGGTGCACAAGTTACAGTATAATGGCAAGTTTCAGTATGTGATAGTGATGATGACCTGTGATTAGTGGCATAAGTGTGTCAACTTGTCACTCACCGTCAGCATGTATTATAATAGTGGAATAGTGCTGCATGGTGTATACCAAAGTAAGTGTGTGAAATGGTGATGACATTGCAAACTATTATTGTACAGCATATGTGTGTATGCTGATGATTGGTATAACACACATATCACTGCGCAGCATCATATGTTCATCTGATGTAAAACTGTGCGTCCGACTGCAAAGTATTGTATGTACATCTGCGAGTATTGAATGAACATCGTGCGTGATTGCATCATGCTATGTCTGCGCGTAACACATATTGTATGTCGCGCTGCATGTAGATGCACCACGGATCATGCGCCCTCAAATCGTGCGTCCCCTGCATAAGATGAAATCATAGCAGGTGCGCATCGCACTGACGAGCTAAAATCATCGTACGTGCGCGTCGTGATGAACGATTCGTGCGGATCATTTGCAAATAGCGAAATCATCATATGTGTGCGTAGCACTGAACGATTCGTGCGGATTATTAGCGAACATCGCTTTCGCCAATCTATTTCACACAGTATGTCGCTGTCGCCGGTGTATGTCGCATGGTATGATTGCGATTGCGCGGATAACGAAATTTCGTGCGTCCTGTCGCAGTTGATGTGAATCATACATACTGACGATCATTTTTCGCTCGCGCGTCTGTATCTCGCATACCGTACCAACCCTGCGAAATATTGACAGCATGCATGTGCGATCCGTACGCTCGTGCGCACACCGTGTCGCTATTATTTCACTGATGATATATTGTAAGCTGCGAGTATAATCGCGCTGATGATGTTACTGCGCACTCCGCCGTTCGCTGACGATGTTGCAGCGAATGCTGTTGTACGCGTGTAGATATTCGATATATTATGTATATGTGCGAGCTCTGTCGCCGATATGTATGCGCGAAACCTGTCACACACACAGTATACAAAAATCTATATACAAATATATCTAGTTTGCTGCACACACACTTGTGTCCTCGTTCTTCGCCTGAGCGGAGATACACCACTGTCACGGTTGTATATCAACCTGAAAGACTACGCGGCTGCTATTGAACTGTAGCAAGCACGCAACAATGTTTGGTGGGTATGAGTGCAGCGCTCTGGTGTCCAGAGGTGTCCGCTTGAGCGCAATGCTCCTCATATTACCTCAATGCCCTCACGCGTCATACGCGTTACCACCATCGGGTTGTGAACCCGAGAGCATTGGGTGAAATAACCGTATCGGCTGGTCGAAATAGCCATTGATACTCGCATGTTGTTCAGTTCATGCTTGAAGCGAAGACGCGTCCTCTCAGAACATTTCGTTCTTCAAGAACTTGTCTTGCTTCGCCATCTCGATGCAATACCTGGCCTCTCGATGACAGATGTCACTCAAGGTGAGTGGATGATAGGCATTATGACTGTACATGTCATAGTCGACCGTACTGACAATACTCGACGACTGTATGTCATTATAACATATGGTATGACATGTATGACCCGTATGACACATATGTCATCGGTCATATCCCTGACATATATGCTTGAAATAGTCGATTTCGTGACCAATGCCACCATTACGCACTAGTCCTTGTGGGAGGACTTTGAATTCGGGCAGTAGCCATTCGTGCCCAGAAGCAGTCGTTGGCGCCCTTGGAGGGCAAATGGACCGCCGACTCGCCCGCCTCCATGTACCGCAAGTGGGTGGGCACAGGTTTTCCATGGACCGTCTGCTTCCGCATGTGGAACATCACGGACTCCCACCCCGACACCCGTGGTGCTTGCCCGTACGTCTGCATCGAAGCCTTCGCCACCGACAAACATCTTGAGGTATCGCGGGCAGCCACAGCCCGCCCGCCGCTCGATGTGTCCGCCACCGCACTCACGGCACCGCCTCCTGCATTGGACCCGCCGGCTCCGCCCACGGAGCCGCCTACTGCGGCAGCATTCCATTCCGTCCGCTTCTCCCTGTCTGCACCTGGTGGGGTTGACGCGATCGGTCCCGTCGGCAACGGCGCTCTGGTGGTGCACACCACGGACGATGCCGCCTCTCCGCTGCCTGATGGGATTGAGGAGCCCGCATGCTACGGCGCCGTCTTCCCCGGCGAGGACGACACCGATTGGCCGGCTTTCCGCTCTTCACCAGTGTGGTTACCCAACTCAGCCGTCACCGGCGATGTGGAGGGAAATTTGCCACAACCCTAAAATTGGAAATCGGGCTTGAGATGTAGGAATGTGCTAGCGCCACAACATGGAATTGCTTGCTAGGTTGAAAAAGGCCTCCTTGAGTTACATTCTAACATTCTTTTAGCCGCCTGTCCGGGTGTACCGACTGGCCCTGCAGTGCACCTCCCATCTTCGGGGTGAGGTGGTGTCACGGGGATGCTGACTTCCCCCCCTAGGGGGGGAGCGGTGGTGCACCCTTGTGTCACCCCTCGCCTGGATGTCACTTGCAGTGCTGTCTGTGTCACTGTGTCACAGGCTCCCGAACCCCTAAGCCCGACTATCTTATTGTTTTATCTGAATTTAGTTTCCGCAAGCCTTGCACACCTGCATTTTCACATTGTCAGTCACAGAACACACACACACACATATATCTCCTGTTCTATAACGGGCGACGAACATGTGAGATATATAGCTACGGGTATATATCGGGTATATATCGGAAAACACACCATCTCAAGCGGTGGAAACAATTCTAGAGGGGGCCTGTGCTCTTGGCCAGGGCGGTCCCAAATCTCTAGCTAGCTGTGAACACAGGGAGGCATCTTGGCCTTGAATCTGATCTAGCAGGGCTACTAGCAGTTACAAAACAACTCTAGCCACTTTGAAAGTGGTCCACAAAGCAGAGTTCACTGTTGAAGTTGCTGTTGTCAATCTCAAAGTCCAGATTGAAGAAGTCAAAAGTGTCAAAGTCCGGACAACCAGAGTCCAGATTGAAGTTGTCGTCGAGGTCAGCGGGTCCAGAGTCCAGAAAGGGGAAGTCAGTGAAGAAGTCCGCTGCACAATCCCGACAGTCAGGGTACTGCCCGTACACCACCGCCCGTGGAGCAATCCCCACGCCACAAAGCGCAGAGGCGGTGACGGTGTCCAGCAAAGCCATGCCCACACACATGAACAGAGCCGGCAGTGTTGCTGCCGTGAGGAGATTGCCAATCGACGGTGTCCGGACACCACCAACCCGTGGAGCGGGTGGCGGCACGTCCACATGCAATTCCTCGCCGTCAGTCTCCGAGTCAGCCACGCTAGCTGAATCATGCGTGGAAGAAATGTACGGAGGCAGGGGGTTGAAGGAATTAGCTGAAACCTGCGGCTCGGGCTCAAAGAAGCCCAATTTCACAGACATGCCGTCCATAAAGGACTGCTCGAAGGGGGGCTCGCTGTCGATGAATTGCTTCGGCAAGATTAGCGCGTCCTCGTCGCTCTCGATTGCCACTTGCGGCTCAGGCTCCACGATGTCCTCGTCGACCACGGCGGGCGTGGCTGAGCCGAAATGAACCATGGGAAAATGCTGCGGGGCCGACTCAGTACCGCCGGCTACCTGCTTCAGCTCACGGAGAGCCGTGCGCGCCTCGTGCACGCGGGTAGCCCGAAGGAGAGAGGGCGGAGAAGGGATTAAACCCGCGTACTGTGCCCGAAGGCCGGTGTTGTCGTCATCGGCGAAGGTAAACGGCTCCTCGTCGTGACGAACAACGGGTTGATCATGTTGTCCACAAAGTCGAGCGAAGGTGGCGTCGTCCTGGGCGTCGAAGGCGGTCTGGAACGCGGACACAATCTCGTCGTTCTCGTCGGCAGTCACCAAGTCGCACTCCGCGCACGCCATGTCGTCCGTGGGGCAATTCGCGGTGTCGTGGAAGTGTCCAGGAGGACAACGCGCGCACTCAGGGACGAAGGCGGAGGAGGCCACGTGGAACGAGATGTTGTGGGCGGAGTTCTTCTTGTAGTGGTCCTGCCGCCAATTCCCGTCGGCCTTGAGCGGTGTCGCGGCGAAGCGGAAACTCTTCCGCCCGCCATAGCCTCCAACACGATTGTTCCGGCCATGGAACTTCCCATCGTCCCTCTTGTTGCGCTCATCCCGCCAACGTGAGGGCGGAAAGGAGACACCCCGCCTACCGTCAGTCTGCTGGCGGTGGCGGTGAGAGTCAGCGAAACCAGAAAGGGGCTCGTCGCTCTTCGTGATTGAGTCCTTGAGGGTCATGAGAGTCGAAGTAGCCGATTCCAATTGCTTCTCGAACTCGAGGATGAGGGTCTTCACGTCAACTCCACCAGAGTAAAGCATAGCTGGGGAAGTCGGAGGTGACGGCTTAGGCTGCTTCGCGCGGCCAACACCGTTTTCGCTCTCCCAAATCTCGAGGACGTGGGCGTAGATGTCCTCGAGGTCGACCTTGGCCAAGTAAGTCTACGTCGAGCCGAAGTGGAGTGGTGACCTTGTCGTACATGATGGGGTCGAGGGACGCGAGGAGCTGCTTCTTGGCCATCATGTCGTCGAGCGGACCAGAGGGCGAGTTGCGGATAGCCGTCAAGCAGGCGTCGAAGTCTTGAATTAACGGATCGGGGTCGAGCTTGGAGCCGAAGTAGATGGCGCAAAGCTCCTCGTAGTTCCCAAGGGGTCGTAGAACATGAGGAAGCAGCCGCTTCGTGACCTCCAGCAAGGCCCGCTTCCCATCTCGCGGGGAAGCGCGTCCAGAAGCGTCTACCCAACGCCTGGCGGGTGAGTGTGGCTTCGTCAAAGATGTCAACGTCGTGAAGAGAATGGCGTTGTAGACGGTGTTGACCTCCTTGGTGGCATCCGCCAAGTCGAAGAGGGTGTCGTTGGCGGGGTCCTTCAGCTCAAATGCCGATTGCAAAGACGTCACCAACGACGTCCATAGCACATTGCGGTCCGATTCGTCACCTCGGAATGACGCATCTTTGGTGCCAAGAGCGTCTCGAGACGTCCTCTTGATCAAATCCACGTCCCATGAGGAATTTTGAACGGCCACGGCACGTGTCCGCTCAGGGGCCGTCAAAGTCGCTGCTGGAGATGCAGGTGTCGGCCGATAGCGCATCCCAACGTCTCGGGAAAAAATTGTGTCTAGTCGAATTCGGTTGTGAGCCCCCATGGGGGGTGTAGCGTGCGAAGAAACACTCATGATAAAAATCCTATAGGTGGGTACGTCGGGGTAAGGTGGCGATGGCGCGGAGAGGAGGAACTCGCGGAAATGGTGATGGCAAAAGCAGTCAAAACGTCCGTAACTGTGAAATCCCAATTGTAGAAATGTGGAAGTCGAAGTGCACGTTGCGCAAGAAGTTCGCGACAAAGAGTGATCAATTCCAGTCAAAACGAAAATCCCGTGGACATCTAGAAAATCACGTAGGGTACGCTGCAGCGACAAACGCAATTACTCCGTAACGACGCGTGCCTCAACCGCGAGTCCTCTTAGCGCAACCATCAAATGGGGCCCCCAACGCCCCACCAAGCGGAGGCGTTCAGCCAATCATGCTACCAAAAGTAGTGGAAGGTGCCTGGCGCACCATAACCTGTGAGATATATAGCTACGGGTATATATCGGGTTACAGTCAGAATGCTTTCACTTTCGGTGTTTGCATAAGTGTAGATAAACATAAGATAGCCTCGGCTTTATGCCGGAAACCCTATACCTGTGACACCCGTACTGTACCGAGTACTAGTACAAATAACAGGAAGTGACACACGGTGTGTCACATCCAGCAGAACACGTTTTTGGAATCAAGAGACTTTCCGATAAATCTAAATGCTCCATCTCAGCGTTGGAAGACTACCTCCTAGTGATGAAAATTTTGGGTATGAACCTAGCGCAAGGATTCCTGTTCATACCGGTCAGGTCGGGCAAAGTGGAAAATAGTCCAATTTCCCGAAAACAGATGAATTCAGACCTCAAGTGCTGGTTGCAAAAAGCAGGGTTGTTCAACGGGGAAACATTCTTCAGCATTCGGACGGCAGGAGCAATTGGGTTTTTCCTTGAAGGAGCCGACCTGCAGCAGGTTATGGGACAGGCATATTGGAAGACGGAGAGGATTGCTAGACATTATATGAAAGTGTGGCAGGTCTTGGGAATGCCATCCTCAAGGAAGATAGAGAAAGTCTCAACAAAAGAATACCTGGAGCTAAATGCGGCACAATCATTCGTGCGAGTATTTGTCTGAGCAATTTGATTATTAAGTTTTATTGGCTCGAGTTTGAGAGGTGGGGTGGAAAGGCGTCAAGAGGCGGGGGTTGTGAGTGTTGGCGGAGAGGCGACGCTGGAGTGGTGCCTTGTTGCTTCGCCTTACTTTCCGCTCTTTTTCTTGCCATTCCTACCCAACGGGAGCGGATCGGACAAGGTGACTGGGACGAGGTCATCCGATTTACGGGGAATCCGCAGGATCAACAGTATCACTGTTGATCGCCGACTTTCCTTCCGTCATCAGTGATGACCGTCATTCAGGAGACGGATCGTCTGATCTCACTCCCCGGATCGAGGAAATGAAGGATCACGAAGTGGCCGTTCACCTCCAGCTTCGAAGTCCAAGTGTCGCAGAGTGTCGCTCTTAAGTCGGAAATTGGTGAAAATACTTCACTTTTCCTACCTGCTGACCATTGCTGCGTCTTTCTTCTTCGTTTCCTAACGCAATTTTTCTTCCTTGCCCGCCCACCCTTAAAAATGGGTTCTCCAACTCAGGCTCCGATCTGACGCGGGAGTGCTGCCTTGCTGCTTCGCCTTACTTTCCGCTCTTTTTCTCGCCATTCCTACCCAACGGGAGCGGATCGGACAAGGTGACTGGGCGGTCATCCGATTTACGGGGAATCCGCAGGATCAACAGTATCACTGGCGGTGGGGCGTGCGGTGGGGGTGGGGAGGAAAAGAAAATTCTGGAAATGTGGCACGTCATGATACGATAGATAGAGTATGAGTACAGTAAGAGTTTAGAGTTTATACAGTTAGCAGTTACACAACTTTTCCCCGTCGCGTGGCGTGACCGTCGCGTGAGACCGTCGCGTGAGTGGCACACGACACCAACGCAACTACAGTCGAGTGTCAAGAGAGGGCCATCTTGCACCTATCAATCAATCGAATGTTTTTGTTTTGTAGTGCATACACGAAATCAGCATATTCGATATCGTGCATGCCCAGTGATAGATCATTATCATACAATACATGAGTGTAGGTTGACGTAGAGTGCACAGTCGAGTGCATCCCGAAACTCCATCTCTGATATATGTAGAGCTACAACACCCGACCTACACGTTTCACTGTATTTCAGGTCGCGCAGGATGACTGTTTCCGATTCGAGGACGATCAGCCGGATGATAGTTCTCATCTCTTTGCTGTATCGTGTGTATATCTCGTGTGGCACAGCTATAAAAGGTTTAAGCTCTCCCGACGAGCGAGTCGTCGTTCGCACGCGGACACAAGAGGACCCCCCGGGCGCTCGTTTTTTGGAACCTCACGTGCCTTTTCCGTTGGATGTACGTATGCTCCCCGTTGGCGTCTTTCGCGCCTTGGAACGAATCCCCTTACTTTGTTCCGCGGGATGCGTATGCCGACGAGGGCGAACATACGTCCTTGTCGCGCACGTGCTCCTCACTCTCCGGTTTGAAGCTGAGGCAGTTCAAAGCCTTTAAACATGAGGCGACTAAAGCAGAACGAACGTGGCACCGCAGAAATTGCTTCGAAGTACCCAGCGCACTTTTCACGCGGAGCTGCCTGATCACGTACAGTGTACCAGTGCAGATGGTGAGTGGTACCCGAGTGCTTCGCGACGGGTTTGTAAGGGAGTTTTTTCAACATATCCCTCTCGCTTTCCGGAGCGTCCGCGGCATCGGAGGTCTTGAAGGCGTCTTCCCTTTTCCGGAGTTGGTGCGCTCGTATCTTTGCGTAATAAAATCAGACGTTATCGCAACGTCCCCACTCCTTGCCAGGGAAATGGAACACGTGGGGCTTTGGGATAAATTTTGTGGTTCTTTGGACAGCTTGCGGTTGGCTTTAGAGGTAAGCACCTCGTGCATGGTAGCTTTAACCTAGCGAGCGAAAACAATGACTTTGGCGGAAAACTTAGACACTGCAAGTTGGTGCGCAGGGCCGTTCTGCTTTCAGCAGATGCAAGCCGGGATCCACAAGCCTTCCGCGGCTTTGGACGCAGTTGAAACAGATCCATACGAGGGGAAAAGCACGGTATGACAGTCCGACGCCCTGCACTGCACTGTTGCCCACAGGTCGAAGACTTATCACGTTACCGCAGCTCATAGCTCTTCCGCCGCAACTTCGGGCGCTGTTCCAGAGCGAGGCGCCCTGTCCGCTTGTACACCAGCAACGCTGAGAAAGAGTGGGCACTAACTGGCCTGCTATATCGCGTGCAGCGAAAACTTAGGCACTGGCTGATCTTTTGTATCACGTAGGCACAAGCTGACCTTCTATGCCTTGTAGGTTTTGTGAAAGGAAAGGAACTGGTCTTGTTCCACAGACCGAGGTCTGTGGACGTCTATATACCGGCGAGTACTTGTGCTATTTCTCAAAATATGCATAACACGGATGGCTTGAGCAGCTCCCTTCGAATTTCGCACGCAGATCTGACAGAGATTCCACACGCAGGTCTTTGCCATCAAGGCCGTGAAGGATTTCGATAACGTGTTGTCGCTTAGAACAACCCTTGTGGAGTTCTTTCACCCAGAGTTCGTCCCTGCGGCCCGCGGCAAAGCGAGCGCGCAAGGCCCACTCCCACGTCCGCTAGGGGGGGGGTCCGAAGTGATCTGTATTTAAATAATCCGAACAAACCGTAGGCTCAACCTCTTAGAGCATCCTGATGATCATCAAGTGTTACTCTTTGACAGTGCAAGGAATCCTGAGAGACCTTCGTTTTGGCACGGCTGCAGCCCTGCAGTTTGCCCTCAGTGCAAGGAGGCCCTGATCGAGCTGGAGATGGCGGCGAAAGAGCTTCGGCATTCCGGCGTCACGGTTGTTAAGGTGAACTGTGCGGAGGTGAGATCCGCTTGCAGAAGACTTGCACCAAGGGGCATGACCTCGAATGGATAATGGCCTTGTTGACCATATTCTTTGCGTGCTTGGGCGTCACGTGCTCTTATTGCTGGCAGCCGTGTGTGGGCGTCACGCGCTCTTAGTGCTGGCACCCGTGTGTGAAGTCACGCTCCTTAGTGCTGGCAGCCGTGTGTGGGCGGCACGTGCCGCAGTGCTGGCAGCCACGTGTGTGGGCGATATGCGCTCTAGTGCTGGCAGCCGTGTGTAGGCGTCACGTACTCTTAGTGCTGGCAGCCGTGTGTGGGCGTCACGTGTGCTCTTAGTGCTGGCAGCCGTGTGGCCCAGTGCGCTTAGTGCTGGCAGCCGTGTGGCGTCACGTGCGCTTAGTGCTGGCAGCCGTGTGTGGGCGTCGCGCGCCTTAGTGCTGGCAGCCGTGTGGGGCGTCACGCGCCTTAGTGCTGGCAGCCGTGTGCACGTGCCTTAGTGCTGGCAGCCGTGTGTGGGCGTCACGTGCGCTTAGTGCTGGCAGCCGTGTGTGGGCGTCACGTGCGCTTAGTGCTGGCAGCCGTGTGTGGGCGTCACGTGCGCTTAGTGCTGGCAGCCGTGTGGCAAGGCGTCACGCGCGCTTAGTGCTGGCAGCCGTGTGGGGCGTCACGCGCGCTATTGCTGGCAGCCGTGTGTGTGGGCGTCACTGTGCTCCAGTGCTGGCAGCCGTGTGGCTCACGTGCTCTGGGTGCTGGCAGCCGGTGTGGGCGTCACGCGCTCTTAGTGCTGGCAGCCGTGTGTGGGCGTCACGTGCTCTTATTGCTGGCAGCCGTGTGTGGGCGGCACGCGCTCTTAGTGCTGGCAGCCGTGTGTGGGCGGCACGCGCTCTTATTGCTTGCAGCCGTGTGTGGGCGTCATTCACGCTCCGCTTTTTTATTTCCCCCCTGCACCGTACCTGCCTTGACCTGGAGTTTCTGTATCGGCATCGGCCAGGCAGCGGAAATATGCGACGAGCAAGGAGCAGACACAAGAGAGCTTCCCGACGTGCGGCTCTTCATGGGGTCCAAGTCAGCCAGCGCCAAGTTTGTGCAAGGTATGGCTTTAGACATCTCTTCCGCTCGAGTTTATTTGTGCAAGGTTTGACTTTAGTCGCGTTATCCGATTCATTTACTTTTCCAAGTTATGGCTTTAGATATATGTATGACTTTTCCTGTCATCCACTTCATGTAGTTGTGCAAGGTATGGCTTTAGATATCTCTTCCACTCGAGTTTATTTACGCAAGGTACGACTTTAGTCACACGTCATCCACTTCATTTTATTTGCGCAAGGTATGGCTTTAGATATATTTATGACTTTTGTCACGGCATCCCACTTCATTTTATTTGCGCCCAGGTATGGCTTTAGATATATTTATGACTTTTGTCACGTCATCCACTTCATTTTATTTAACGCAAGGTATGGCTTTAGATATATTTATGACTTTTGTCCCACGTCATCCACTTCATTTTATTTGCTTAAGGTATGACTTTAGATATATTTATGACTTTAGTCACCACGTCATCGAATCATTTTATTTACGCAAGGTATGGCTTTAGATATATTTTATGACTTTGTCCGTCATCCACTTCATTTACCAGGTATGGCTTTAGATATATTTATGACTTTTGTCACGTCATCCACTTCATTTTATTTGCGCAAGGTATGACTTTAGATATATTTATGACTTTAGTCACACGTCATCCGAATCATTTTATTTGCGCAAGGTATGGCTTTAAATTTACCTGACTTTTGTCACGTCATCCACTTCATTTTATTTGCGCAAGGTATGGCTTTAGATATATTTATGACTTTGTCACGTCATCACTTCATTTTATTGCGCAGGTGGCTTTAGATATATTTATGACTTTTGTCACGTCATCCACTTCATTTTATTTGCGCAAGGTATGGCTTTAGATATATTTATGACTTTTGTCACGTCATCCACTTCATTTTATTTGCGCAAGGTATGACGTTTGTCACGTCACATTCAGGTTATTCACACTACGCATACCCGCCTCATAGTACTGTTCTCTCACCACTGGCTGGAGGCCACTGCTCACTACTACCCGCCAGTGGCTGCTGCATGAAAGGAAAGGATTCGCAAGTGCAAGGAAAGGATGAACACAAGGGGTTCAGGACTCTAAGGATGCACAAGAGAGAGAGAGTGGTGGCTTGCAAATGTGATTGCAACGGGACTCAGAGCTCAAAGTGTGCTCACGAGGGATTGGAGACGCAACGGGATTCAGAGCTCAAAGTGTGCTCACGAGGGACTGGAGACGCAACGGGACTCAGAGCTCAAAGTGTGTTCACGAGGGACTGGAGAACAACGGGACTCAGAGCTCAAAGTGTGCGCACGAGGGACTGGAGACGCAGGACTCGAGGTCAAAGTGTGTTCACGAGGGACTGGAGACGCAACGGGACGCAGAGCTCAAAGTGTGCGCACGAGGGACTGGAGACGCAACGGGTGAATGCAAGGAGCTGAGGGCTCCAAGGAAAAACACTTTAGGAGCGCAGGGACGGGGAACCCCGATGTGTGTTTCAGAGGGTTCAGCAAACGGCGACGAGGGACTGGAGGCTTCAAAGGGTGAACGCATTGGGGTGAAAGCTAAAGGGAGATTCACGAGGGAATGAAGGCCCGACGGATAAGTGCAAGGCAGTGAGGCCCCAAAGGGATTACGCAGGGGCAGGTTACCGGTCAATGGCGTGCTTTTGCATGCCAGGTGTCGGGCCAGTGCAATGCAAGCAAGGTGAACCCCAAATGATTGAAAGGATGGAAGCAAGGTGAACCCCAAATGATTTAAAGGATGGAAGCAAAATTGAACTTCCAAATGATTGAAAGGATGGAAGCAAAGTGAACCCCAAATGATTGAGATGGAAGCAAAGTGAACCCCCAAATAGTTGAAAGGATGCAAGCAAGGTAGACCCCAAATGATTGAAGGATGGAAGCCAAAGTGAACCCCAAATGAGATTGAAAGGATGCAAGCAAGGTAGACTAAAATGATTGAAAGGATGCAAGCAAGGTGAACCCCAAATGATTGAAAGGATGGAAGCAAGAGTTGAACCCCAAATGATTGAAAGGATGGAAGCAAGGTGAACCCAAATGATTGAAAGGATGCTGACAAAGGTGAACCCCAAATGATTGAAAGGATGGAGCTTAGGGTGAACCCCAAATGTGAAAGGATGGAAACCAAGGTGAACCCCAAATGATTGAAAGGATGGAAGCAAGGTGAAGCCAAATGATTGAAAGGATGGAGGCAAGGTGAACCCCAAATGAGTTGAAAGGATGGAAGCAGGTGAACCCCAAATGCTTGAAGGATGGAAGCAAGAGTGAACTGAAATGATTGAAAGGATGGAAGCAAGGTGAACCCCAAATACTTGAAAGGATGGAAGCAAGGTGAACCCCAAATGATTGAAAGGATGGAAGCAAGGTGAACCCAAATGATTGAAAAGGATGGAAGCAAGGTGAACCTGATGCTTGAAGGATGGAACAAGGTGAACCCCAAATGATTGAAGGATGGAAGCAAGGGAACCCCAAATGATTAAAAAAGGATGGAAACAAGGTAGACCCCAAATGATTGAAAGGATGGAAGCTTACCCGAGGGCGTGGAGGTTATGTGGAGAGCGCGTGAGGAGGGCGTGTGGAGGGCGTATGGAGGGCGTGTGGAGGAGTGTGTGGAGCGTGTGGTGGAGGGGATGGAGACTTTAAGCGCACCATCGTGCCAAGGAGGCGACCGCCTGCGACAGAGATGCATGCCGTGGGTGTGAAATCTCGAACGGTGAACGCGAGGGGTTGACATCTCGGCGAGCGAATCAGACCGAGTAAAGGGGATGACCGCGCGGGGTGGTGATGGCAGAGGAAGACTCGGAGGAAGACGTGCCATGGGCGGCGTCCAGCCTGGTGTCTTTCGTGACAGACTCGCGCATGCACTCCATCATACGCATGGTCTCCAAGCTCGCGGTGCGCCGCCCCTCCAGAAAGAATGGCGGGTTTGCATGGTTGGGCACCGGTCAGCTCTTGTGCGCCAGCCAGCCCCAGCCTGCCGCCCCTCCACCAGAGCATGCTCCACAGCGCGCATGCAAGTGCGATGCGGCCATGGGGCGGCCGGATACCTGATGCGGCCAATGGGCGGCCGGGTACCTCCTGACTGCCCCACGCCACACCTCGCAAGGATCTCGGACATGTCTGCTTGAGCATCGACGGCTGTGAGCCGGCTCTCCGGAAGCCCCGGTGTCTGGAGGAGGCGGCCGCGGTATCTGGAGGAGGCGGCCGCGGCTCCGATGAGCTCGCACTGGTTCCTTAGGGAGAGTGGAGGTACATTCCTGTGGGCAAGCGCGCTGACGGCGCTCGGGAGCGCTGTAGCCTGCGGAGCATTGCCGGCGCACATTCCTTGCTCCACGCGCGGGCGTGCTCAATGGTTGCGATGCAGCCGCCTGGGCCGCCCCCTCGGTGCGCCCTGTCATGCGCTGAGGATGGATGGCGGCGGTGGTGATCTGCCGGGGACTGTTCAGGAGGTGACGGGCGTGAGCTCCTTGCAGGACAGCTTGCAGGACGCGGAGGCGATATGGATGGATCTGGATGAGCTCGAGGAGATTGAGGAGGCCACTGCAACCTTCAAGACCGACCTCGAGGACATTAGCAAGCAGCTCAGTGCTCTCGGTGCGCCGCGTGCGCGCGGACGAGGGCCTCGCACACGAGCGCGCCTCCCCCTCTCCCTGCCGGCCAGGCGCTCGACGTCGGAGTGTGGGGACGCCTCGGATGTGTGCGTACGTCTGTCGCTGCGCGAAGGGGCGCTGCGGCCAGTAGGGATGCTCAACTAAAGTTGCGCCGTCCAGGGTTTTTAGATCGCGGACATCGGAAGGTCCGAAGAGATTCCTGGGGAGCGACGAAATTTTGATCTCTGGAATCGTAGGTGCACTGTCGGATTCACCACGGTAAAAAAATAATCGGATCAGTGTACGTGGTGCAGCTCTAGCGCTCATTGTCCGCTGGACGACGGGCTTCAACGCTGGCTGGACCGAGCAGTGCTCTCAAGCAACACGCTGCCGTAGGGAGACTGTGCTCAGGGCCACACGCGGTCAACGTGGCATGCGTGCTGGTGTGAGCCCCGTGCAGGGTTCACGCCACCTGTGCGCCCGCGGGAGCCCGAGGCTGTGCCGCCCGCGGTCCTCGCAACACCGCAAGCCCAAATAATGGCAGCCTCGGAGGATGAGGATGAATACCTGGATGATGACGAGGATGATGACGAGGATGATGAGGATGATGAGGATGATGCGGAAGAACGGGGTGCTGCCTCCACCATAGCCCCGGGCCTTATTTGTCCTGTGAAGCATCTGCCCACTCTAAGGGGCCAATCCGGCGCTAACACAAGCAGAGATGACGCTCCCGTGCATCAACTTTGGCGGCTTCTGGATGTCACGTCTGGCATGTCCCTGTGCCCTGAAGCGCCAGGGTTGCACCTTACTTGTTGCTGCCTGGTTGACACTGAGATTGCTGCGGGAATGCCCCGCTCCGCGGTGTTCGTCGTCGCCCCCAGAGCTCCTTGTGGCAAAGAATGAGATGGAGCGCCTCTTGGAGAAGTTCCTGGCCAACTCGGAGCAGCTCTCTGCCCACAGCAGCGTGCTCGCAGCCCGAGATGCCGCCGCGGCGCAGCAGCCTGAAGGAGGGCAGGATGCTGCCAACATGGGCAGGGAGGGGGCAGCGACCGCCGCGCAGCAACTTGAGAGGGGTCTGACAGCCGTCGACATGGGCAGGGAGGAGGGAGTGACCGCCGCGCAGCGGCCCGAGGGGGGTCTGAGGCCTGTCGACATGGGCAGGGAGGGGGAAGTCGATGCCGCGCAGCGGCCCGAGGGGGGTCTGACGGCGGTCGACATGGGCAAACCAAAATGGGATGTAGAGGAGTTAGCAGAAGAGGTGCCAACGGAGGGCCGCGCCGAGGCTGCAGAGGCGCGCACGGGCAAGGGCAAGGAGGCAGCCGCTCAAGCCTCGAGCAGACCAGACGCTCGCAGCCGGTCAGCACTGCGCCGCGCTGTGGAAGACCAGATGCTGAGTGGCATAGACAAGGTGCGAGCCAATGGCAGGTTGTGCTTGTGAACTTTGCCTCGTCCGCAAGACTGCCTGAGATTGCATGCGTGAGAATAAATCGAAGGGATTCATTGACAGGATTCGTTTCTTCATAACTCGTGCCGGGAACCAGTTGTCTACTCTCTTGCCGAACGTTTGATGCCTAACGGCGCATGCCCGGCACTGCTTTGCGCGAACCAGAAGGGATCCCCTCCCGGGTGCAGTCGACACAAACTGGGCACAGACCCGACTGTCTACAGCCTACACAGCCCCTTCTGTGAGAACTAGAGACTGCTCCCAGGCCTTGGGCACAGGGGAAGTCCTGCGTTTGCCCGCATGGTGTGCAGGTCGATGGTGTGGTGTCCAAGGCGACAGACATGTCGCGTGTCATTGAGTTTGTGAACAACTCCCCGCGCTCCATCAGCCTCTTCTGGGTCGATTTCCGCGGCACTGAGAAAGAGTGCGCGCCCAATTCTCCACTTCGGAAGCGCGATCCGCTGTTTTCAGCACTTTCCGGGGGGGACGAGATGATGAGAGGCGGGAGATGATGAGAGGCGGGAAGGCGTCACATGATGAAAGATGAGAGGTGACTGATTTGCATCCAGGATCAGTATATGGCTAGCAAGTCCGCTGGATATATCATATTTCTTGTGTATTCGACAGGTACATCAAGCTTAAACCCCAGGAAAAGCAGCGGCTCTCCACCTATGTCAGCCATGTGTGGGTGCGTGCCTATGACACATGGGCTGAAAAGTCTCAGCAATATGCGTGTATGCGACTGTACTGGGCACTGGTGGTTGACAGCCACGTTATGGGGTGCTGACATCTCGTTGTTAACGGGGACGGCCACTGGAATGATTTGGATGATGGGATGTGGCTGTCCCTGTGGTACCCTTTGGACGGGTACTGCCTCTTTGAGGGCGTCGGGGATTCGTCTGCGGCTGGCTCTATTTATGTCCAGTGCCTGGGGGCTTTTTCACCTGCCGGGGGACTGGTGGTTGACAGCCACGTTATGGGGTGCTGACATCTCGTTGTGAACGGGGACGGCCACTGGAATGATTTGGATGATGGGATGTGGCTGTCCCTGTGGTACCCTTCTGACGGGTACTGCCTCTTTGAGGGCGTCGGGGATTCGTCTGCGGCTGGCTCTATTTATGTCCAGTGCCTTGGGGCTTTTTCACCTGCCGGGGGACTGGTGGTTGACAGCCACTTTATGGGGTACTGGCGGATCGCTGTGAACGGGGACGGCCACTGGAATGATTTGGATGATGGGATGTGGCTGTCCCTGTGGTACCCTTCTGGCGGGTACTGCCTCTTTGAGGGCGTCGGGGATTCGTCTGCGGCTGGCTCTATTTATGTCCAGTGCCTTGGGGCTTTTTCACCTGCCGGGGGACTGGTGATCGACACCCACTTTATGGGGTACTGGCATCTCGTTGTGAACGGGGACGGCCACTGGAATGATTTGGATGATAGGATGCGGCTGTCCCTGTGGTACCCTTTTGACGGGTACTGCCTCTTTGAGCGCGTCGGGGATTCGTCTACGGCTCGCTTTTTGGGAGTATCTTGGATTCGTCTGACGCTAGCTCCCTCTCCGTGTACAGTGCTCATGGTTATTACACATGCCGGGGGACTTGTGTTCTTTGACCTTGATATGAAGTACTGGCGGATCCCTGTGAACGGGGACGACCGCCGGGTGGAAGTGGGTTTTGGGAGGCGGTTATCCCTGTGGTGCCATTCTGGCGGGCACTGCCTCTTGGAGAGCTCGGTAGATTCGTCTGTCGTGCTGCGAGGAGAGGCAGAAGGTGGTGAAGTACACCTTCTGTGTTTTCCCTTGAATTTTGTGGGGAGCACTTAGGTGCCCGCATGTTTTCTTTTTTTGACATGGGGTGTCCATGCTGTGTGGTGTGACTGCATTCATGACATAACCATGGACCAACAGGTCCCATCCATCGACCAGGAGCCACTGGGGGGCATGCCAGCAGGGTCCGCTTACTCCGTAACCCAGAGACCGACAGTTGTTTGGCGACGATCGGTCACATCGTATCATCTTTCCATGCTGCTTTGCATTTGGGTTGGGAATATGTATGTGTTTGTGGTATCTTGTCACGGCCCCGCCCTGCTCTTGATTTGCTTCTCACATCCACTGGGATGATGGTGGGCTGGCTTTTGCTTGCCTATCTCATGCCGTTCAGTGTATGCGACTGCACCGTGGACCTTGCCAAATGCCGAGCGCGTGGTAGCGACACACTTTGCAATGTGTTCGCAACAAGGCTACATGGTTCTCTCTGGCGGTTTGCTCACCTGCCATTCGCTGTCGTTATTCCTACTCCCTACCTGCCTCCAGCTAAATGATTGGCCCGTCGCCTCAAAGACCGCCCGTCATTGTGACTTTGCACCCCACGCCGTCCACGGAGCTGCAAATGCTCAGTGTGACTGGGTCGCGGTCAGGAAGCTTTCTTGTGCCCCAGACACACCTGATGTCACTGTCTCGCCAGCAGTACTACCGCGTGGTCAAGCAACGTGTGCGTTTTCCCAGTGTGCACACCTCTCAGGGAGCGCAGCGCCAGCAATTGAAGGCTCTGCAATGCGCGTTTGATGGTGCAGCTGTACCTCGCTCCTCTGGTCGAAAAACGGACTGAACTGATGACTCCCCTTTGATTGCAATGGAAACTGCTGCCGCGGATCTTAACCGTTGATTTGTACCCCTGAGATATATGTGTAACCAACGTGTCGACTTCTCCAAAGAGAGTAATCCAGCATTCCGTCTACACATCCACGTGTCTGCTCTGGAGAGTATCTCTTTCTCTACACTAGGAGAAGATTCCACGGCCATGCGTCTACACTAGAGTCTAGAGAAGGGTCATACGCTATGGATGCGCCGTGTTCGTCACGGTGCACCTCATCCGGGATGCCTCTGATAATCGGGGTATGTGTGCGTACATGTGCGTACATACCAACGGGTCCCATCCATCGACCGTGAGTCACTGGGGGGCATGCCAGCAGGGTCCGCTCACTCCGTAACCCAGAGACCAGCAGTTGCTTGGCGATGATCGGTCACATCGTTTCATCTTTCCATGCTGCTTTGCATTTGGGTTGGGAATATGTATGAGTTTGTGGTATCTTGTCACGGCCCCGCCCTGCTCTTGATTTGCTTCTCACATCCACTGGGATGATGGTGGGCTGGCTTTTGTTGGCCGATCTCATGCCATTCCGTGTGCGTATATGTGAGTACAGTGTGATGGTATTTTCAGAGAGTATAATTATAGAGAAATTCTCCACGGCCATGCGTGACCTGTAGACTCCAGGAATTGTCTCCGCGGTGGAGGAGTCGCTAAGAACGCTGAAGTATCGAGTGAATGCTGTTAGTGCACAAAACTTAGTTACATTGGCTTTTTTGCGCGGAGAATCCACCACCTTTCTTTGATTCTTCTCACAAGCCTGTCAGCTATGTTCCTGGCGCGCCCGCTCCTCTGAATGGCGGATTCCCTCTCTCGCATGGTCTCAGTTGACCACAGCTGACTCGTCTTAAACGCTGACTCTCACATCTGTTTCTGTGAATTCACACTGCCTTCAAGAGTGTGTCGGATATGGCATGTCTTCTAGCATAACGCCAGTGACCATCCATCATTAGGACAAAGCAACCTGCGCCCCAGTGGCCATCCTTCTTTCTGATGCACACCTGGCGCCTCAATATCATTCCTAACGTGTGGATGGCATGTGTTTAAATGTTGGCAGTCATCCTTGGAACCAGCGAGGCATGCGTATCCTTGTCATGAGAATGGCCCTCAGAGCAAAGCATTATGTTTCTTAAGTATCGATGTGGATCACAATGCACAATTAGTGCTTTCACTTAATTTACTGATGCGGCCAATGGTGCTTGCAGGTGGCTCGGGAGGCAAGCGGACTGGGGCGGGCTATCCGAGTGATAGTGGTGGAGCCTGGCCTTGGACCACAAAAAGAAAACATTGTATACCATGCGGATGAGTAAGCCTGGAGAGCGCTAGACTCCCCGCAGTTTTATTATGGAGCAACACTTTTCAGGATAAACATGCGCGTGCTACTCCGCGCCTGTTGCCATCTGTATCTCGCGAGTTCGTGCGCATTATCTTGCAACGAATGCTTCGACAAGTTATAGGCGATGTCAATAAGGATAGTGACGATAAGCAAGTGATTAAGCATAACTCAGCACAATTATAGAAGTTCGCGCAATTACATTCTTGTAGATATTTGTATCGATAGTATCTTATTCAATTGATTGGGACAGATTTTGACCCCTATAGAATTTGTGACAAGTGCTAAAAAATAATGTGTTGAGCAGTGTGGCTTCCGAGGGTCTTCATTACCTGGGTCCGCGTAAACGCGAAGGTCTTCACGTTTGAACGCGCATTTAAACGTGTTTTGGGCTTTGCCGTTTAAACGTCAAATAAACGTTCACGGTTAAGCACTTAAGGCTAGAGAAGCACTATCTGGCATATGCATTTAGATGTTTGATGAGGCTATGTAAGGTGCGTATGCACGTCGGTGCGTATATGCATACTTGATAATAACGTGTGCTAAGGTGCTTTATTTGCATGTCGATGTCGGTAAGCAAACCATAACGTATGGCGGCAACGCGACTGGCAATTCAGAATCGGAATTTCAAATTCGATGGGTCATAATTACATAGTACTGCTGCCATTTTTTGTGGTTAAATAAGCTGATAGCTACATGGCACAAAGTGCCGAAGCCTTCCCGAGGCTCGTTGTTAACGGGTGTGTACTGTGTCCCGAGCTACCATATCATACGTAGGTCAGACGCATAATAACAGGTCGAGCTTCAGTCAGCACCCTATTCCTCCTCGTTGCATGTGACCTAGCTTGGAGTGATAAGTTGTCGAATAACCCGGTCTAAGGTTTAAGCTATATCGGAGGGACACAGTGCGTGTGGGCCGTCGACTGTCACAAAGTCGCACGCACGCAGGATCAGGATCCCAGCCATGTACGAAAAACGGATTAAACGCGCGTTTTTTCCTTAACACTGTAGCGGAAATTCGACGTTTAAACGCGCGTCTAAACGTATTTCAGGCCTTAACGTTTAAACGCGTCACGCATTTATGCGGACCCAGTTCATTACCACGTTGTATTCCATCACAACTCGAGATATGCAGCACGTATATGCTTGCACCGATGTTGGAAAGTATTGGAATTTGAGCCTCTGTGTTTATCGGTTTTATGAAGTTTTGTGGCGAGTGTCGAATCCCATTCCTAGAGATGTGGGCAGTGTGATAATGAGAACTCTAGCAAAATTTTAGGGTTTTCCTCGCATTTCGGTATGTTGCCAACGCTTGCACTCTTGCATGCATCGTGGGACGGGTGAACACATGTAAACAGCCAGCCGGAAACAGATCAGCAAATAGAATCCTTTGCCCACACAAAAGAGGCAGCAGCCGGATCGGAGTGGGAGCATCTGTTGCTCAAGTAATAGAAGCACCCTTCCCCATCTTAGTGCTAACTAGTTGTAAACTAGCAGTTCGTCTGCACACACGTAGCCATTGGAGAAGTTGTTAACTAATCTGCACCTCTAGTAACTTGTCTAGGCCCAGAGTAGGGCCTGGGAAATTAATTTACTCACACGCCCAACAGGGCGTGTTTTTTTTTCTTTGGTGGACACATGCATATCTGCGACTGCGTGAAGTCGCCAATATATCCCAGTCCCCTAAGGACCTAAACTGAGTTGTCTCATGCCCCGATTGGTCGACTTTCCACTTGTAGCCTTCTCAATGGATGCACACTGCCAAGGGGGCAGTCAGGTTTCGAAATGTCTGCTTCACACCTGCCTTGCAAAATGGTATGGTGGTTTCAATATTTTTTTGGAGGCTCGTTTTAGCGCCTAGTGCCTCTCTTAACTAGTCAAATTGAAGCTGAACAGCATGTCCAATCACATTGTGGTCAATGGGCCGATTGTCATAAGGCAATTGGTTCAATACGCATGCTAAACATCCACCCATGCCATTTGTAACGGGTTTGAATGTGGCCAAAATGACATTATTGTGGAGTCTGCAACCGACATTACGCTTGGGAGGAATGTCATAAATTGTGCAACCTAAACATGGATTAAACCCTCAGCTCAAAGGACACTCCACTATGGTAGTATATCGAATTTTAGAAGTGTCAACGAGCTCTATACATTAACACATTCGGTCACCATGCACCCACACATGGCGTGCACCATATGGGCGGTGACTGCAAAAATCACGAAACTTTCAGTATTTGATGAGCGCGGCCCACATCACCACGAGTTTTGAGCCCCAACCTTTTATCATAATAGCATGTAACGTAACACACGTTCGAAAAATGTCCCAATAATGTAATAAGGCACCGTTTTACTCGACATTCTAGGCCCATTAAGTGCACCTAATGACACGTCTAGTCGAACGTACTTGTGCCAGTACTTTCAGTAATTAATTATTTTCTGGCTTTTCACACCCTTAGTATAGAGTATGCTATAAATACACCAACCTAAACTTGATAACGACACGTGTGAGTGATTTGGGAAATTAAAAAGTGTAGTAAATGAATTTTCAAATATGTTAAACGAACCATATCACCAAGTATACCGGATATCACATAATTTTTGGCAAAGTACTTGTAATAGTACTTTCCCGCCGGGCAGTAGCCACCTACCTGCACCACCAAATTCTGCAAGGCACACAGAGACACACCGCCCAAATCGGACGGTATGGAGTAGCGTGCACGCACCGCAAAATAAAAGGTAGGGTCCAGATGTGCGAACAACTCGTGTTTGCGGGTGTCGTCGGTCGGCTTCCAGTCAACCGCCTTCTTGTCTCGTACCAGTCGTTGCCCACGCGCCAGAAGTGGACGAGGGTCGGTGTCTGCCGGATACCGTAAGGCGGAGTGCTCCTCCTGGAGCGTCTGACGCACCCCTGCCAAGAGGAACACTCCCCTCGATCAAGTCGATCAAAACTCGTCGCCCATCCCGGTCTGAAACTGCGTCCGTACCAAGCATGGGCATCTCGGCCGCGGCGGATTCCGCCTCCGCAATATAGGTAAGTAAATCGTAGAGGAGCTCATTCGTGGGCTGGAAAACCGTCTTGCCCGGGTCATCCAAGTCTAAGGCCGAGAGGTCGAGCCCAACGCAGAAAGAAACTCGGTGCGGAGAGCACACATGATGAGTCGAGCCAGAACATCGGAATCAGCAGCGCCGTCAGATCGGTGCTTCTTGTCGCCCAAAATGTCCGCCTCGCGGAGAGCCTTCGCCCAGGCTCGATGTCGTCCCTCTCTGTAAATGGCAGCGACCAGCTTGGCCTGATAGTAAGAAACCCCGTGCGTTACGGACGGCAGCGGAGTCAAAGGACGAAGGAGTAGGCGGAGGTGGTACCGGCGGAGTCGCAGAGTCGGAGAATGTATCACGCACAGCGTCCACCAATCTAATACCTGCGTCGACATCGGAGTCGCGCAGAATTTTGCGTTTTGCACGTGTAGTCATACTCATGAAAACGAAAAGCCTAGCTAGATGGCAGGGTGGTGGCGGGGAGCTGGATGGTCGTCAAGCAAAAAATAGCAGAAGCGAAGAGCGACATGCAGCCAAACGCTGCTGACAAATCGTCGCCACCAACCAGTCCGTAACCATAGGAGCGTCGGCCATTTCAGCCGCTTACCCAACCAAAATCATACCGCACTTAGTGTGCGCTCCCCAGCGCACCACCGCTACCCAGACGGCTCGCGCTTAGCCAGACATCCCCAAAGCAGTGTGGATAAACGCGTGGAGTAGGTCCACGACCTACCAATATATCCTATACATATATCACAATCACGCAACTCTGGCTCGCAGTGGATGATCATCAATATCTGAAATAAGTGATAGAAACCTAAACCTAAATAACCCGGAAGTCGCACGATCCGGCAGGCTCGATCGGTCACCTATTGTACTACCTATTGCACTACCGTACTAGGGACTCAATGAGATTTGACAGGGGCCTACACCGAGACTCTCGCGGGAGGACTGCCTGAGCAGATATCGGCATTTACGATCATGGGGGGTAGGCGGCGGAGCCCCCCTCCTCCCCCTAGAACTTTCCGGTCTTTACGGGGCCAAATTCACAAGACGCCTAGCAGGCTGTCGCGATTGTGAACGAGAGGCGGCAATGTAGGGGCTGGCGGGGCGTGGTGGTATTGCTGGGTGCTGAAGTGGCGGTGTATCTCTGTTGTGATGGTTGCGTGTGGGGTGCTGTGAGGGATTTGGGGTTTGAGATGTGGGTGCGGCACTGGAGGGCAGTTTTTTTTAATATATCCCCCCCCAGCTGCTGTGACGTGATTTGTGGCTTGGTTGATCAGCTATCCACTTCCGGCCACCTAGTGGAAGTGGTAGTCCGTCGAAACAGGATCAGCAGCGGGATCATCGCTGCTGCGACGATTTGTGGCTTTGTTGACCAGCTATCCACTTCCGGCCACCGCTGGAAGTGGTGTAGTCCGTCGAAGCTCAGATCAGCAGCATGATCGATGCTGGCTGCGACGTGATTGTGGCTCTGGTTCAGCTGTCTCACTTCCGGCCACCAGTGGAGTGGCGTAGTCCGTCGAAACAGGATCAGCAGCGTGACAAGGCTGCAGCGACGTGTGGTGTGACAAGTTCGTGAGGGGTAGCAGTGTCTATGGCCATTCCTCAGTGGAAAGCAGTCCGTCGAGACTGATCAGGCAGCGCGATCAAATGCTGCGGCGACGCAGAAAAGCGGTGGCTCTTTGTTCAGCTGTTCACTCGGCCACGTAGTGGAAGTGGTGTAGTAGTCCGTCGAAACAGGATCAGCAGCGGGTCAGGGCTGACAGCGACGTGAGGTGATTTGTGACGTATGTTGATCAGGTAGCCACTTCCTGCCACGCGGTGGAAGTGGTGTAGTCCGTCGAAACAGGATCAGCAGCGGGGTCCGATGCTGGCAGCGACGTGATTTGTGGCACAGGGTTCAGCTATCTACTTCCGGCCACTCATTGGAAGCGGTGTAGTCCGTCGAAACAGGATCAGCAGCGGTGTTCATGCTGCAGCGACGTGAGGTGCGACTGTTGCTCTTGGCCAATGCTGGCAGCGACGTGAGGTGTGGCTGTTGCTCTTGGCCAATGCTGGCAGCGACGTGAGATGTGGCTGATGCTCTTGGCCAATGCTGGCAGCGACGTGAGGTGTGCGTGTTGTTGCACCGCTCATTTCAGGCAGGGGGAGTATAGTAGATACGTAGTATCGGGGGAGGCAACGCGCCCGAAAATGGCTGAGGACCACATTTCCCAGATTGTCCGCAGTGCACCCGCGACACATCCAAAAAATCGACAGGCAATGCTTCCGGGCGTATATTTAAAAAAATGAAAACGTTTTTTTAGCCTGATATGTCTTCTAACAAGTATTATAGCTTGCGGTAGCCGCCCGCGGAACTCCGAGAGGTAGAGTATATCGCCCGGTACCCCCTTATGGCATATCAAAAACTTTTGCTTAGTATGGTCGCGTTTGAGGGGTTACAAAGGTCTGCTTGAGCGACTGACGTGCTGGATGGCTTATATTTTGCAGCTTCAAAGTTAAATTGGGCCGCGGTCGCTCCTCGCTACTATTATCGTGGTGGGCGGTAATCTCTGCCGCCTTCGCCTTCGGTTGCTGCACGTCTCCGTCAACGACTATCGAGGTGGTGAAGACCCCCCCCCTCTCCTCGCGAGGGCCAGTGGCTTACGGCTTTCAGGCTTGTTGAAGCCGAGCTTACCGTCTTCATCACCTCATCGTCACCTTCTTGCTCCTCGTCTTCTTTGGCGACGACTGTCCGCTTTCTTTGTGTCCGCGAATGTCAAACTGATACTTAAGAAACGATCTTTCTCTTCTATGCTGTGCTGTGATATAAACTAAATTCGATCCCCTTCAAGTGTATAGTTCCAACTCACAAAGGCGTGAAGATGGTTAATAAGTTGAAAGCTCAAACCAAACGCCGTGTGACTGATAAGACGCCGCTGAAATTCAAGTACGCTGACTATGCCACCACTTGTGAAAATCGTTCCGACAGTCCTACTTGACTACTTGACTGAACGCTAGAGTTATCTCGTCCCTTCGTGCAGATTCGACATCACAGTGCACGAACTTGTCGGCGTTCCTCCCGACATCGACAAGGTCATATTTGGATGGGTCAGTCATCGTCATCCAGCACCCACCACACAACAATTTCCACCTCCAAAGGCTTTGACGTGGGAATTGGTGCATCAAACCCGGATATTCCGCGTGACGGGGGAATAGCGAAGCATACCAGACTAGCATACCATACAATTGACTTTGCAGTAGAATGCATCAGGCAGGTGCCGCAAGTTTTGGGCGGCTCATGCTGAAGGTCGTAGTCTATCGTAGTCTTAATTTTGACTTTGGAAACTCGCACAGTGTTACGGAGGCGCGCGGCCACGATATCGACACTCCAACGTAGGATGCTTATACCAGACACGGACGGGTCACTTCGTCGGCGTGCACTTATCTCATTAGCATCCCTAGTGCAATATTTCAGTAAATTATTACGGAGGAATGTGGTGCATGCATCACATGTCTGGCCTGCGGTGACGATCAAGGAGCAGCCAACATGCCGAATCGTCCAGTCAATGATACGCGGTAAGAATGTACAATTATTGCCGCTAGGATGGGTGCACGGCCTGCGATACAACATTCACATTGGCGAACTGAATGTACAAATCAGTAATCGGAAAGTGTATATATACTAGATACACCGTGGAGGGTAAATACACATACGGGTAGTCATATTCTACACATATATAGGGAATAGGGCAAGGCAATGGGCATAGCTCTAAAATTCTTATATTCTTATACATTCTTATATATTCATATTTTAAGTTTGTGACCGTCATGACTAGACATTTTCAGATATTTGCACGTATTTGCGAACCACATTAGATAAGTGACTCAATAACGAACCCCGGCGCGCACCTGGTCGTGGGATCGACTCTTTGTGAAGCCGTATAAGCTACCCAGGCTGAGAACGGAGATGTACTACAACTAGCAGTGATAGTCCCGTGGCGATCGCGAAATTGTCCACCCCGATTCGTTGACACGATGCCTAGTTTCGTCTGATCGGGTTGCCCTGGGCATATATACAATCGATCCAAGGCCACTAGCAAGTTGTCCACCCGCGAAAGGGAAGTCAATTACCTCGGAGCATCCACTTGATCTAGTGCATCATCACACACCACGTTGCCGGCCAAAATCCTTACGGTGTACGACATGTCATGTGCAATCTCCACTGTAAGATCGGATGCACACATGGCGTCAGCGCTCCGAATACGCTTAAGCACTAATACATCCATAGTGCCAGCCTCGTCATTGTCTCGAATGTGCTTGAAGATAGCCCATGATACCGTCGGTGCTTGCAGTTTGGCCGAGAACGCGAAATTTGTCGGAGAGATGCATGAAGATGCTAGGCAAGTCTAAATTGACTTGTACAGGTTTGAAATGCTCCAAGATGTAGTTTTGAAACCCATACTGAAGATCCCCTGCAGGTTTCAAATTGCCGTCTGTCGATGTGGTTGAAGGACTTTTGATGGCCCCCCTCACACAATATTGTGAGGAGCCCAACGCAAATATGGCAGGGGCTGAGTATTTGGTTTTCGCCAGAGCAACCTACGATGTGACAAACAAAATAATTAGAAAATATTGCAGCACAATTATTAGCGCCGCACAACGAAAACGACATTTAGGGAAAGCGATATATTTATGCCACCATACATGCAAATAAAGAAATAAGTGTAATCGCCAATGATTTTTCTACATGCACACACTCAATCTTTCTCAAAGATAATGTGAGGGCAATACGCCTTACGTATGCGCTTGTCGAAGCATGTATAGCTTGTGAACAATCGTATGATAATCTAATGGGAATAATTGTTATCCAAACTAATTTGGTACTTCAGTGCACACACGCCCTTAATAAGTTGTGGTAAAGATGTAAAGACAATACCTTATGTGTGTCCTGCAAATGGGTTTCAATTTCCTTCAAGACCTTGTTCGGTGTGCCTCCGTCAAAGCGTTGCTCACAATTACTCGCGCCGCATGTCAAAGAAAACACGGGTGCGAAGTCCCCTTCCTCGATCGACCAAGCAAAGGAATGCTTGTGCAATGGCACGGTTCCACGACATCCCACTGGAACAGGCTTTGCGCGGCCTTTATGCTCTGAATAGTTATCAAGGTAGTTATCCGCACTTGCGCCGATGTATCGGTCCCCCATATATTGGATATATGTATATTGCGTGCTCGACGAACTGAAAGGGACTGCGATCGTAGCAACTTGATTTTTGGGTGCGACATCCAATGGATTATATTGAATTGTCGATGATGTTGTTGAGGTTGCCTTGCATTTGGGCGCGCCATCGCTCCCCATCGGAGTTTGATAGAGAAGTGCGCGGAATATAAATTTATTCAGGTCACCCCGCTGTAGACCATCTATAAATTCAAAATGACATTTCAAAGGCATGCTGATGCTCTGAAATCAGCAAACGTTCAGGAAGAGCGTGTATTTTATTCGCTTTCCTATTGCTTTAGGAAAGAGATGCCATCGTTTCATCAGTACTGTCGACTTCACCACACCGCACTGTCGAAAGCCCATCGTGTCACAGCCCATCGTGTCATCGGAGTATGATAGAGAAGTGCGTGGAATATAAATTTATTGAGGTCACCCCGCTGTAGACCAGCTATAAATTCAAAATGACATTTCAAAGGCATGCTCTGAAATCAGCAAACGTTCATGAAGAGCGCGACTTTTATTCGTTTTCCTATTGCTTTAGGAAGGAGAAGCCATCGTTTCATCAGTACTGTAGACTTCACCACACCGCACTGTCGAAAGCGTATCGTGTCATAGCCCATCGTGTCATCGGAGTATGATAGAGAAGTGCATGGAATATAAATTTATTGAGGTCACCCCGCTGTAGGCCATCTATAAATTCAAAATGGCATTTCAAAGGCATGGTCTGAAATCGGCAAACGTTCAGGAAGAGCGTGTCTTTTATTCGTTTTCCTATTGGTTTAGGAAAGAGAAGTCATCGTACGGCGTAGTGTAACTGTACTGTAACTGTTTGTCGGTCTCTCACTCTTCACATGATGATGATATAATTGATGATGGATGATCAGGCTCCCACCTGTACGTTCACGTAACCCTATAATTTTTAAATAGGCATGACACACACGATGCGACGAAGCGACCGCCGCGTCCCGCGACACTGTGACACAGATTTCACATTCAGATGCGCATCACGCGCTTCAGCTCGGCGACTCCAGCGGGCGACTCATCCGCGGATGAGTCGCCTCTTCCTTGCGACTCCAGCGGGCGACTATCCGCGGATGAGTCGCCCTTCAGCTCGGGACCCAGCGGGCGACTCATCCGCGGATGAGTCGCCCTTCAGCTCGGCGACTCCAGCGGGCGACTCATCCGCGAATGAGTCGCCCTTAAGCTCGGCGACTCCAGCAAAAAACTAATTTGCATGCATTTCGATTGCAGGACTTATTCTTACCGCCTTCATTGAATGACGTGTTCTATTTCTCATGTCGCTGTAAGAGGTTATGTTCGTCGAATATTTCTAAACAAAACGTCAAGGATCTTCGCTCTGAATTCTGGACCTTGAACGCGGCATATCCTAAAGAGAACAGTCTTCAAGGAATGCAGAGACAATGGTTCATATCTACCCTTAAAAACTCGTCCGACTTTTCAGATCAAGATGCACCAGCTCTCAAATTTGCCATTGACTCTCAGCGTGTGTGTCGCAAGTTTTATGAGAAATGTTTGCCGATATCTCATGGACGGCTGACGAAGCTAATAAAGGATTTATTTGCCGGAAGAAAACTTAACAGGTAAACCGATTTAAAGTTTTCCTGTATGTAGGCTCCCAGCATTCATTCTAATAATATACATTTTTTTCCCTTTTCAGGCTGCACGGAAACAGCAAACAAGTGCAAGTACAGGGCTTGTCATATATTCCAAAAAAACCTCTCTAAAGGTTTCAGCAGCGAAAACCTTTCTGCAGAAGATTGCCAAAGAGTAAGGTCAACATCAACCGGACAAGAAAGAAACACATCTGCCTCAAGGAATGACAAAGCTTGACGTCTACGAACAGTTTATCGAAGAGCGTCCAGCCTTTGGTTCTGACAGATTCAAGGTCAGCGAGCCATACTGGTATACGATCTGGAGAAAACACTTCAAGTGTCCGAAAATTTGCAAATTCTCAGAGTGCAAGATCTGCTCGACCGCAAAGCTTCACAAGCAAGTCGCCCCGGCCGAAATGAGAGGCATGTTAAAAAGAATCGTGTCTTGTCCCAATCTTGTCGTGCAGATAAACACTGCTTGTTCATACACGTTACCACTTACCTGAATGTGTTTGCGTTGCAGTACGAATCGAAAATCTATTGCAAGCTCATCGAATGGATGCAAGGGCTGAACGGGAGAAGTACTACAAACACATTCAGAAATCCAGCGCAGCAAAAGGCAACGCGAAGTGGTGGAAATATACTACCATGATCATCGATGGCATGACACAACGTACCACACAATTGCCTCACTTTCGTCGAATGCCCTCTTGGGTCAAAGACGATAAGGCATTGATAGATACCCACTGCATGGGGATACTCATCGAAGGCATCTGTCGTTTTATGGAATTCAATTTCAGTCATAACTACTCTGACAACTCGAACTATCTTGCGAACGTCATACAGCGGGCAGTAGCGCGAGTTCATCAGACACGACGATCGGGTGGGCATCCGTTACCGGAAGTATTGTATCTACAACTGGACAATGTAAGCAGCAATAAGAGCCACTTCTTGATTGCTTATTGTGCCATGCTGGTCAAACGTGGGGCATTCCGCAAGGTGAAGATCAACTATTTGATCGTGGGACACACACACGAAAATATCGATCAGATGTTTTCAAGGTTTTCTGTGGCTTTGAGGAGGCTGAACGTTTGGGACATCGAGCATTTGATGGAGGTGGCTAGGAACTGCTTTAAGGATGGAGTAGTTCCGGAATGTCATAGCAACTAACTGGTCGATGAGGTGCACGATATCAAGGGCTGGATGCATGGATGCTATAACGAAGTGCGCGATGTCAGCTTCCAACACGCATTCAAGATTTTTTCTGGGCCCACAGGCGACGTGTTAGTGCAGGCGAAACGTTATTCATTCGATCCAGTCTGGCTTCCAAAGGAAGGTGGGGTGAAGGTATTTAAGAGCAGCCTGCCCGAGGGCTCACCATGCTTTGTCAAGCCTAAATCAATTAACGAGTTGAGCGCACGGAAACAAGCGAAGCAGCTTGCGACTTCCAGGAAGTCTACGTGCAACAATCCATTGAAAGAGATCAAGGATCTTGTCATTCAATGCGAGAGGAATCTTTGCTTATGCATTCGAGGTAAGCACTGCACTGCAAGCGATTACAATTTGATTTTTTGTCATATTTCAAATGTAAGTGGCCTTTTCAGTTTCTCGGGTTTTGTTTTGCAGATGTCGCAACCACCGAGGAGGCGGAACGGCTTCAATTTCTAGCCAAGCGCGCAAATACTTTTCTTGAAGGGTATGTTCAAATGCAACGTGACATTGCGGCAGGAACGTTCGAACTAAAAGAGAAGACACCGTGGGTGCTGCACGAGGCTCCCTTTGAGGTTACTGGACCCATGATGCCTGCTCCTTCGGGTGGTTTGAGCGCGAACGGACGAGATGCGGAAGTACTGATTGTCGATGAGCCAATGGCTGATACGAATGATATTGAACGTGGATACACGGATGCACAACTGGCTGATTACGTGCAGGGCCTTCGGGACTCCGTAGCGGTTCACGTGCGCCCAGTACCTCGTCCTATCTACATCGGGGCACAAAAAAATACCATTGGAAGACGAGCTCGAGATCATCTTGCGCAATACATTCTGGGAGAAACTGACGACCCGGACTACGATGTGAGCTACAGCAAGATGAAGAAAGGTAGCATGGCTGTGTTGATTGCTCCTGAATCCGAGAAGACTGCCCGGACGGAATACCCGTTTCGTATCGCTCTTGGAAGGAGCCGAGGATGGTCGAGATATCTGTACCTTTGTGAGGTACAAGAGCAGCTGCTAAATGAGAAAGGTGAGAAATGTTTGTTGATGTGATTGCGGGCGCAACCTGCTTTTAACATCACAACGTTTTATGTCAATCTAATACCTCTTTTATCTTCTGTCGGGTGCAGGAGAAAAACATTTGCGGTGGTTGACTTGAGGTACATTTAAGCTCACGAGCGTCTCCCAAAAGGAGGCCCACTGGCCCAGAATGCAGACTCCCGGCTTTCGAAGGAGAAGGCATCGAAACCTGAAAGTTTCCGGCTGCATCAACGTACCAAGCAGGTCGCGCCATATACACCAAGCGAGGTATTAGTAGCATGTATGGGACTGGGACACGGAAGAGGAGCGCCGAAAGGTCAATGCAAGCACACAGCGATGGATCCCGGGTGAGCAATATGACTTGTTGGTCAAACGAGTCATCGCCAGCGACATGTCTAAGAGCTTTGAGCCACCCCAGCATAGAACACCCAAACTCTTACTGCGCGACGCAATCATGCCATTAGAGGATGAAGAGGATGAAGAGAACGCGGAGGCTGAAGAGGGTGAGTGAGAGTTCGGACGAGGAAGCCTCTTTGTCGTCCTTGTCCGATGATGACGACCAGATGTGTGAATAACTCGATCAGTCCGATGAATTTGTATATAGGAGTTGACAAACAATGGTATATATTGTGAATATCTAATGTTGAACTATCGTTGTATTACCACGTTTGATTTCCTTGCACTCATTGTGTGACTCATGCTATCACACTGAGAAATAAACGTGGTAAAATGGTGGTAAACCGGTGGTAAACCGGTGGTAAAATGTGGTAAATTGGTGTTTTACCACCATTACACTAATAGTGGCGATATAAATCCCGTGGGTAATTTCCTATTGGTAACGTGGAAGAATTCTAACACGATTTTACCACATTTACTTATAGAGCGGTAATTATATATTATTGTTTACCATTGCTGTATATAATTTACCATGGTACCCCCCTATGACCGGTAAATTGACCCCCAATGGTAAAATTACCACATATGACCGGTAAATTGACCCCCAATGGTAAAATTACCACATATGACCGGTAAATTTACCACGGTATGACCACGGTTGGACACGTGGCAGGCAGGATGCACTGTGATACGGACACGTGTGCAAGATTAGTGCACGTGGCAAGCAGGCATGGTATGTTACATAACTGTTACCAGATATGCTAGGCAGGTAAGTATGTGGCTTGGCAAGTCCCGGCCCCGTCCTGGGCTTTGCAAGTAAGGTCACACTAGAAGCAATAAGGAGAGAGGAAGGAAGGACGCATGCTGCTGGTTTCTAGCTTGCCGTTGCTAAGGTCTTGAGCATCGTGCAGATTTCATTCCTGGCCAAAGGTAGATGGCGTGGAGAGGGATTTTAAATCCCGGAGGACGGTGGCAGATACACTTGGTCTCAAGGCGTGACGCCGGCATCAGCAGGGTATGTTTGGCATCCTCGTTCAAGACAAAGACGGCACGGCTGTTCATGCGCGCGTTTTTGATAGTCGGGTATGCCGTCACCATGGCTAGACGGCACACAGCGCAATGTGTGGCCGGGTCCCAGATCAGATAGTAAGCTTCCACGCGGCCGTATTCAAATGCATCGGCTTCAGAGGATGCTAAGGCTACGTTGTAGGAGATTCTGGTTACTGCCCTGGTGTACATCGTGGACGTGAAGTCCTCGTCGCCGTGCCGCATTCGTGGAAAACATAGGACGTCCAAGGCGTCCCGTTCTAGCTCGTATCGCTCACCGTGCATGGCACGCAAGGAAGCCGCCAGGCCCGGCAGCAGCCTTCCTTCCGCATCGGCGCTTAGCGCGGATACAGCCACGCCACCGCGGATGATGTGATGACCGACATCCATGAAGTGACACGCGAGCCCCGGGTCATCGCGGAAACCCGGGCCGTCCTCTTTCACCGAGTGCGCGACATAGTCTGGAAGGAACCGGATCCCGGGGTACAAGTGGGCCATGTCATCTACACGGTCTTTCAGCAAGTAGGCGTTACCGATGCATGAATCGATGGCCTTCCCCCCCACCGGCTCCGGCACCACCCCCTTCGCCTCCCCCAACAGGCGCTCCACCCATAGCTCGATGTTGGAGCTGACAACGCCTACCTTCTCCTCTTGCTTGCACAAGTGTACCACGGCTAGGCGTAGATTCAGCGTCAGCATGTTCATAGGGCACTCGTTCTCAATAATGACAGCGAACTCCCTCATACGCAGCTCCGCTTGTGCGCGAGCCTCTGCGCGGTCTTCGATTGTGCCGGCGCACACCTGCCGGATGAAATATATCACAGCCTCCCTCAGCTTCCACCAAGCCCTGTCCAACTCTCGGTTGAGACTCTCCAGGACGTCCATGAATACCAGCGGGCTGAATATCAAAATGAAGTTGAGCCAGTCCTCCATAGTGTAGTTCCCTGCAAACAAACCAAGCGTTCCGGGCGACATCAGCATGCATGCACCGTTCATTCAATCAATGGTCGACCCATACAACGGGCGGGCCCATGCACACAATGCACGTAGATCTCGCATGCATGGGAAGAACAGCTTTCCTGCAATCATGCCAGCACACCTACCTGCATATTGCACCACGTCCTGGTACTCACGGTGCATGTCGTGCGGGGCACACAGCCCTTTGCCGTTCTTCTGTAGCTGCTTTAGCTGCGCGGCGTTGAAGTAGCACGTGTTATCGCAGTTGGGCACCTTGTGACGGAACATCTTCACAGTACTCTTCACGACACCGAAGGTCATACAGTGCATGAAAGGCAGCACGTATGCCGACATGGCGGTGAAATATTCCAGGGCCTCCAGGGGACCCTTACCGTAGCGCCCGGTCCGCATGGGATCAGCGCCCTCCTGGGTTAGCTTGACTAGTTCCTCGTGATCCTCCTGGGTTAATAGCACCGACGGGTCCCAGGCATAAACCGTCTCCCCGTCCGGTAAATAGCTTTGTGCGATAGGCTTGGCATAGCCTAGGCAATACATCCCACCAGTTGGTCCGGGGGTGCCCTCCCACAGGCTCAGGTAATCGTTGCGTCTGGCAGCCACCGGAGCGAACCTTCCCAGATCGTTCCGCGCAACGGTGTCACAGTAACACAGCACCAGAAACACACTGAACTTATCATGCCACTTGCCAAAGTAACCATCGTATACTCGGAACGGCGTGCCTTTGTCGTCAGCGTGCCCGTCGCGTAACTCCTTGAGCTCCTTCACGAGGCGCTCTTGGATCACGTCATTGTTCTTCCAGTGCTGCCTAGGGCCCGGAACCACAATTACGAGCCCGGTAAATTCCATCCTAACCCGATCCTGCGAACACCCGCATGGATGCACCGTCAGTCCTCCCTTCCTCAATCACCGGGAAGCCTTCACAGCCAGACACGCTAGCAGGTGTACAACCTACGGCACGCAAGGCGGGACGCAGTGCACCTTGCATACGCCTACACTGCAGAAGCAGACCAGCAGCAGGGGACCACCTGCATGCGTTACACTGGTTAGCCTTATTCTAGTAACAAGGCACATCGCAACGGTTCGAGTTGCAGATTGTGGCGGCGTGTACCCGAGGGTGCAGGTCCGCGCTCCGCATCGCTCCGAACCTCGTGGACCATCCCCTGCACCGTGCGCGCCACATTCCCACCATTACGCCCGGTGGTGTGTCCCCACCCTCACGTGCAACGCATCGTTTGCACCATAGCGCTGTTCAGGTCAGCCATTTCATTCAACATACATCGGGGGGAGGGGGGGGCTTGGTTGTAGTAGGAGTACTGGGTGTCGGCTGGACTCACTGTTTGTCGTGCTTCTTCGCCCGTGCGTCATCCTCACCGTATTCCACAGCCATTCCAGCCCGAACCATTCCAGGTTTCATGGGATCACATGGCACCTAGAGGGGGGGTAAAATGACCATCTAGGAATTCCCCCAACGGCTAGTTTTCCGTTGACTTTTGCCTTTGACCGCCATTTACACACGACTTAATCACTTTACGAAAATTCTGTAACATGCAAATCTTAAAGCTTCGACTGGTTAAACGCTTACATGAAATGCTGATAAAAAATTACCGATGTGTTGACGCATTTTGCTAATTTTAGTTTTGAGTGGCCAACGGCTATATTTTTCACAAAATCGCAAATATGTGCAGTCAGAAGCCGCACATGAAAATTCCACAACATGCAAAAGTTGCAACACAGTCATCCCCATATGAAATCGTATTTAAAAAATGCATTTGATTCATAGAAATGGCATTATGCGACGATATATCCTAGATGGTCATTTGTCCCCTCCCACAGGTGCCATGTGATCCGTGCTTTCTGTTTCCTGCAGCAGCCGGCCCCCAACCGTGCTGTGCTCGTTGATTCGCGCCACGTGCGGGCTGGTCATGACGCATGCGTTTGTAGGCGCTCTCGCCTGCGTATCAGCACGCATCTTTGCAAACTTCGCATTGCGCATCCAGCGTCTGACTAGCCGTTTCACCGGGAAGTAGAAATAGTACTCCTGCGGGCGGTACACCTCACCCCGCGCCGTACGTGTCACACTGTATCTCTCCTCCTCGCACCACCCGACCGGCACTCCCGCCGCATCCCACGCGATGGGAACCCCGCATTTCTCCTGCGCTGGTTTCTTGGTCTCTGCTGGAAACGTTCTGTGATACTTCGGACACACATGCACTGCGTAGTCCCACACGGTCTCGGCACCAATCAGGCGTAGCATGTGCCAGAGCGACCCCGGTAAATTGGTGTTTGCTCCACCCAGCAGCATCTTCAAGATTTTCATGAACGTGTTGAAGTGCGCGTCTGTCCACTGCTGCCGCCGTTTCATGTCCAGCAAATACCACACAGCTTCCTGCAGCGTCACTCCGTGGGGGCTCGCCTGCCCTTGCGTTAGAAGCGGATCCATCTTTTGGGGACTGAGTTCGGCCGACTCTGGCGCGTCCAATGTCTCCACTTTCGCTGGCTCCGGCGCGTCTACCGTCACCGCTTTCCCTGCCTCCGGAGGGTCCACCGTCACCTCTTTCGCCGGCACCGGCGCGTACACCGTCACCTCTGCGTGATGAGCCAGCAGCAAGGCGGCCGCCTCTTCCACCTCGATTTCCATGCCCGCCTTTGCAGCTAGTTCCTGCGAGTGGCCGTCCCCTCCTGGCTTAGTTTCTGTGCATATTCTGCGTGCGCTGCATGCCCCTGCGCATGTTGCATGACGTACATACTACAATACGCACTACATGATGTATCAGAAAGACGCACAGGCGTTTCCACGTCCTGTCCGAGCAGGGCAGTGAGACCAGTGTTCCGCCAGTGAGCAAGGTGCGGCAGGGCGTACATCGTAAAGAAAGTCCGGGATGGAGAGGAGGTCCGCCTCCGCATCACCACCTTCGTCCGTCTCCTCCACGATGTCTTCTTCCGGGATGTCCGGCAAATCCAACACCTCCTCCCAGTATGCATTTTCGGCTGGGGTGGGGGCATCTGACGACCCCCCTTCCTCGCAATGACTCAATCCCATATATCCCACGGCGTGTGCGTCCGCCAGGTCGTGGTTCGTATCATTCCCATCTGCGCCGGCTCCTCCCACCAGGGTATACCGCATTCTCTTGTTGGGTATCCTCGCCTGCTGAGAATCATCATCCGCTGTTTCCGCAAACACTGGGGCCGCCTCCATCTGGTGGCCAGCGGAGATGGCAATGACACGGTGCCTTTGATCAAACTGAACTCCCAGAGATTGCATGTGGCCTATGAGCACGTCAATCCTTCCCGTGTGCTCCTTTCCGGCGCGCCCTACCTGATCAGGTATGCCCAGCGTGCACAAGTCGTCGGGGGTGAAGAGGGAGCGAATGCTTGGGCGCTTGATGTCACGGTAAGCGCATTGCGCCAAATCCAATAGGCGGCCGTCGGTCACGTGCCGGTTATCACACGCGGTTGGGAGCTGCGCCGTTTGGCACGTGACGGCTTCCCCCCCGGCTCGCCGTTTCCCCCGCGCGCCATCCACCGGGCTCGCCCCCCATCTGCTAGCTCTCTGGGGCCCACAGGCGGCGGTGCGTAGGTAATTCGCATCCTCTTGTCGATCGTGCACCCGAGAGTTACCAACCTGTCAGCCAACTGACGGATCTTTGCGTTCTTCTGCGCCCTAGTGCAGCAGTCGCCGACCTTGCTTGGGATCCATCCGATGTCCACACCAAACCGTGACACTGTGGGTGACTTGCCCCCAATTTCCAGGCTTTGCAGTTTGCGCAGGATGACGACGTCATCCAGTTCATCCATCACCGCGCATTGTACCTGCCGCAAACTACCCCTTCCGGCGTGTCACCGACCTGCACGCAGCACATCCGTTGAGGGGGAGTGGGGGGGGGACACCGACAGCACCTGCATCATGAAGGCAGACACCTCGTTAGATGCATCGTTGCTCCTCGCGTGAGCGCCCGATCGATACGCGGCGGTCGCTCGGTGCATGGCGTGTGCAGCGTGACGCGTGCTTAGTGACCGCGTGTTTCCGTCGGAGAACACAAACTGATTTATTACAAAGATACAATACAGTTCAAAATTGTCTGTTCTAGCTACATACGCTCTTTCACATCGCATAGCCTACAATCTGCATTACTCGGAAGCTGGTGTTCGTGGTTGACATCCTAAGCTTTCATGCCAGAGGCTTGCACGCTTGCGCGTTTCCCCTGCGGTACAAGTCGTATGCGCCTGCTTTCAAGCTTCTGGTTCGGGAACACTGGTCAGCCAGCAGCTTGGGGTATCGCCAGCGTTGCAATCCAAGCTACGCGTCACCAGATACACCTGCGTGCACACGGCGCAAGATTCGACATTCATCCTCAGGTTGCTCATTGCAGGCATCGGCATGTCACAACCCATGCATGAGAGCTGCCTGTGGGAGGTGTGCCCCACTCACCGGCTGGTCGTGGCTCCGCATTTCCGTCCACTTGTAAACCCGGCGGGACCGTGTCGCGCATGCTGAGCAACTTCGGCAGGTTGGACATGGACATTTCTTCCCCGGTCGATGTCCTCCAAAGCAGTCCCTTCTCGCAGATGTGCACATCCGGGACCCGGCACTCGCCGAATTTCGGGATGATCGCCGAGTTGAATGCGTGCGCGTCGAACTCCGCATGAAAAATGGCGAAGTCGAGGAGCACCGCAGGCAACTTGACTTGCAGGTTAGTTGGCGCCATTGTCACTGGCCACCGCCGTGCAGTAGTAATCGTGCACCTCAGACCACTCCTCCACCGTTATGCGATGGACAGTCTTGCCGATTGCTCCACTCCACGTCCCGGAGGCATGCTCCACTGAGTACTCCTCGCCGTACGTGGTCGTCTCCCAGAGCTGTGTCTTCATACGGCCCGACAGTATTTTGACAGCGGACTGCGTGAGCTTCTCCGCTTTGCCAGCAGCCACCAACCACTCTACACCGCCACTGACGGCGCGATCAAACGCGCCCTTCCGCGAAATCGGCAGGAGCTCGGTCATTGTTGCTCCTGACACAGTAACCTGCCGAGCATCAGCCGGGCAGGCCCGGCTTCTTGCGCTTGTTGCTGCCGGCAGCCGGCGGTCCCTCGTTACGTTTGGATTTCCGGGGTTCAGCTGCAGTGCTCTTTGGCGCGGCGGCTGGCAGGAGAGCTCGCAGCTCCGGGTTGTTCTGCACACGCCGCTTGAGTTCATTTGTTAGTGGCGTGTTGAGCGCGTCCAAGGACTTCTTGCTAAGCGCTGCGTAACCCGCAAATGTCGCTGGTTGCTGAAGGGTAAACAAGCTCCCTTTCATCGTCAGACTCACTTTTTTGCCTGTTTCCTGCAGCGCGGTGATGTGGTCCTTAAGGCGCTCGTCCGTGACGGTTTGCAGCAAGGCCAACGCTGCCTCCGGTGTTGTGTCACCAACTTGGAACAGGGCTCCCTTAGCATCCATCACACACTTCATCTGGGCCATATTCCTGGCTATGTTAATGGCTCGTCGTTTTTCCAGGGATGGCGGCGACGTTACAGTGGTCCTCGGACTCCTCCTGACCTCCTGAGCCTGCTGGGGATCCACCACCTCCTCCTCCTCCTCGGACTGCTCGTCCAGGGAGGACCTGAACGCCGCCTCCGTCATGATTGTAGGTAATGGGCTCACTGCCTCCTCCGGTGTGGGCAATGCCCCCGGGGCCGGTGCTGCGGCCTGATTTATCTTGAAGCGTGTTGGCTGCTCCGGCGCCTGGGCTGGGCGCGACTCCTGGGTGCGGGGCTGGGTGGTATGTGCGCCCTGGGGTCGACGTCCTTGCGCAGGGGCGACCGGAACCATCGTCAAGAACGGGCGCAGGAGGTTCAGCGCCCGGCATACTTCGCCGACCCATATCGCGTGGCACTCGGGAAGTTGCGAATGTGTCATGTGGTTGGTATCATCGCTGAATATACGTGTTGCGGGGTCGAACGTCACCCACGGGCACTCAGACAAGTACTTCACCCAGACTCCGATGTCCGCAAGAAAATTGTCCTGCACGTCCGCTGCTACCTGCGGTGGCTGAATCGTACCCGCAGTGCGAACTCCACCCGGGGGTGCATGCGCCGCCACCCCGCCGCCAGAAGGATCCGCCGCTACCTGCGGTGCCTGAATCGTACCCGCAGTGCGAACTCCACCCGGGGGTGCATGCGCCGCCACCCCGCCGCCAGCAGGATCCGCCGCTACCTGCGGTGGCTGGATCGTACCCGCAGTGCGAACTCCACCCGGGGGTGCATGCGCCGCCACCCCGCCGCCAGCAGGATCCGCCGCTACCTGCGGTGGCTGGATCGTACCTGCAGTGCGAACTCCACCCGGGGGTGCATGCGCCGCCACCCCGCCGTCAGCAGGATCCGCCGCTACCTGCGGTGCCTGAATCGTACCCGCATGGCGAACTCCACCCGGGGCGGGGTGCATGCGCCGCCACCCCGCCGCCAGCAGGATCCGCCGCTACCTGCGGTGCATGCGTCGCCACCCTGCCGCAAGCAGCAGCTGCCCCTGTATGCGGCTGCTGATTCGCAACCGCAGGGTGAAATGCACCCGGGGGACCCCCTGCTACGGCATCAACAGCCTGCTGCCACGGCCCAGGGAATCTCGCACGGAGGACGTTGGATTCCTCGGGCGTGGTCACCCTGAGTCCCGTACACTGCGGATTGCCGGCGATAAACCTGTCGAAGTGCAGCATGGCCGTGATGTTTGCCGTTACCTTTGGCGCACAAGCGGTGCATAGTTCTGCCTCGCCGAGGACATTCTGCCGGCAGTTCTCAGGGGACACACACTGCGTTTGAAACTTCTTGTTGAGATTGCGCAACTTCTGCTTTATCCACTGGCTGCATTTGCCCTTGGCCACAGTGTGCTCCTGGCTCAGAGGAGCCAGCTGCTGGAAAGCCACGCACTTGTTAAACACGTTGTCAAGGAGAATGTCGAAGTTCCCCTGAAGCCATCCTTCCCCGCCGGGTGAAGCGTGCATGCCCGACTTAGGGCATATACCGGCGTGTATCTTCGTCGCCAGGTCGTTGAACTGTTCAAGGAGCCCCACCGGAGCTGGCCGTTTAGCCATCGTCATGGGTATCACAGGCGGCCAGCCGGGGTCGCTTCGTCTTCGTGCCTGTCCCCCCTGCACATGCGCATGACAAACGTTACGCAAGCGTATGTGATACAAGCAAGCATGCCCTCTTGGTACCTGCAACTGTCAACTGGGTAGGCGGTGAAGCAGGCAGGAAATACACGCACCCTCGCCCATCCCTCCCCACCCACCACTCGCAGCGCCGCTGCTCACCCTGTGGCCGCTGATTCGCAACCGCAGATGAGGCAGCATAGGGCATGGCGCCGGGGAGAGCGCCGCACGCGCCACGCGCCTGATTCGGCGCGGAGCGGAGCAGCCTCCAGCAGGCAGGAAATACACCACAGGATTCGTACTCCCAGCTTCCACGGACTTCGCGCACAAATGGATACTGCGTGCGGTCTCCTGAGCAACCTGTACTATAGCGTGCGGCCTACCCCTTAGCGTGCATTCTTATCGCAGTGTATCTATGGGGCTGTTTGCAATCTGCATTAAAATAAGTTCGAATGTTACTGCTAGGGGGCTGCGCCACGCCCTTTCCCCTGATGCGCCTACTAACACGCTATTCATTATCCGGCAGGATGCGCATGTAATGCCCCGCGCAATAGGGATGCTCCAACAGCTTCCACAGCCGTAGAGGTTCGCGGCTAGTCAACACCACACCCTCGTGGGGGCAGATGAACTCCATGGCGAAGGGCGCGTTGTTCGGGAAATCCTCTGGAGTTGGAGCCGAGGCACTCGGCCATTGCTCCGCCAGCGGCCAGCTGATGTACAGCTGTATGACGCGGCCCGTCATGTTGGCGATGATGTGCCAGAACTCGGGTTCGTCATACTGCCGTTTCTGCGCTAGGATTTTGGACAGGGAGACATAATGCCAATCTCCATGTGCATTTTGCTGGCCCCGGGTTTCCGCCATGTCAAAGTTGTAATACTCCGGATGCATCTCGTAGAACGCTTGTATGGCTTGCCGACAGTTTTGGACACGCACTTGACCACCCCCAGTCAAACTCCGCTTAGCACCCTCCGCTTGTGGCAGGTGCCAGCCAACGCAGTGGAGCCAACAGTTGCCGTCGCCTTCCACGTCTACGGCTCGTAGCCCCGCAGTCCGCAGGTACGCCTGCACGTCCGCCATAGTCACTATTACACCTGTAGGAGCTGCCTGCACGTCCACCAGCTGCCTCCGGTGTGCTGGCTGACACGCGCCTGGCTCAGTAACGGATCCGAAGCTGCAGTCAATGGCGCTGTCGATGATATGTCCTCTGTGGTCCCTGGTGAGCAGATGATTGTTGTCGGCGTCGTAGAACGGTCCTCGCTGAACACCAGTCGGGTCAACCGCCTTTGCCTCAGCCATTCTCGCCACACCTGGGCTGGTAGGTGTCGCTGCGTTGGGGACGGCCCGGGTGTCCATGGGTTCCGCGTCACCAGTGGGGCTGGTAGCTGTCGCTGCGTTGGGGACGGCCCGGGTGTCCATGGGTTCCGTCTGGGGAGAGGGCCACCCCCCCAGCTGCGCCTCTGCGGTACCAGTGGGGCTGGTCGCTGTCGGTGCGTCATCTGCGCCTGTGCGATCCCACCACCCACGTACCCCTCATTTCAAGCGCAATAAACCTAGGGTGTCTGAACTGCACAGCGTCAGCGGACTGAGTGAGGTTGCACACACCTGGGCTGGTAGGTGTCGCTGCGTTGGGGACGGCCCGGGTGTCCATGGGTTCCGCAGCGGCCGAGTCCGCAGTAGCCGTTGGCGTCTGGGGAGAGGGCCACTCCTCCTCCTCCTCCTCTGCGGTACCAGTGGGGCTGGTAGCTGTCGGTGCGTCATCTGCGCCTGTGCGATCCCACCACCCACGTACCCCTCATTTCAAGCGCAATAAACCTAGGGTGTCTGAACTGCACAGCGTCAGCGGACTGAGCGAGGTTGCACACACCTGGGCTGGTAGGTGTCGCTGCGTTGGGGACGGCCCGGGTGTCCATGGGTTCCGCAGCGGCCGAGTCCGCAGTAGCCGTTGGCGTCTGGGGAGAGGGCCACACCCGCGGCTGCGCCTCTGCGGTACCAGTGGGACTGGTAGCTGTCGCTGCGTCATCTGCGCCTGTGCGATCCCACCACCCACGTACCCCTCATTTCAAGCGCAATACACCTAGGGTGTCTGAACTGCACAGCGACAGCGGACTGAGCGAGGTTGCACACACCTGGGCTGGTAGGTGTCGCTGCGTTGGGGTCGGCCTGGGTGTCCATGGGTTCCGCAGCGGCCGAGTCCGCAGTAGCCGTTGGCGTCTGGTGAGAGGGCCCCACCCGCGGCTGCGCCTCTGCGGTACCAGTGGGGCTGGTAGCTGTCGCTGCGTCATCTGCGCCAGAGCGATCCCACCACCCACGTACCCCTCATTTCAAGCGCAATACACCTAGGGTGTCTGAACTGCACAGCGTCAGCAGACTGAGCGAGGGTGCACACACCTGGGCTGGCAGGTGTCGCTGCGTTGGGGTCGGCCTGGGTGTCCATGGGTTCCGCAGCGGCCGAGTCCGCAGTAGCCGTTGGCGTCTGGGGAGAGGGCCACACCCGCGGCTGCGCCTCTGCGGTACCAGTGGGGCTGGTAGCTGTCGCTGCGTCATCTGCGCCAGTGCGATCGGGATCCATGCAGGGAGTACACACGGGCTGCGCCAATCGCGACCCCTCAGCATTTCGGCACGCGGCCGTCGGTCGCGCTTCCCAGCGTCCACCCCACATCGCGGGAGATGGTTCGTCACCCCCCTCCTGCTGTGAGCAGTCACAGCGGACCAGCAAACTGCGTTGGGGACCCCCCTTTTTTGCATCTTCCCGCCCACTGAAGTTCGGGAACTCGCCGTTGAAGTTGTGCGTGAGCTTTACAGCCACGCCCAGCGCGAAATCCATGGTCAACTTGCGTCGGTTGGCAAGTACGCCTGCCAGCTGGTTATTCACCTTCACCGCAGACCGCACCACCAGATAAATGGAAGAGGTGGTTCGCGTTCTTGGTGGGGATCGCACAATCCGAAACCTTTGCTAGGTTTGAGGCCCTGCACGCCTTCAGGATTCCAAAGACCAGACTGCGCAGTCCGGGGCAATGCACACCCATCCGCTGGTAGAGAAGACAGGTGTCCGTCCGCTGTGTGTCTGCGGACCCATCGAATGTCAGCGGTCCCCCGCGTGCAGGGACACGCGGAGGATCTGCCTGACCATCTATCCACCTGATGCGGGCAAGCTCAACCTTCTCTGCCTCCGGCCTCGCATCCCACGCTTTCTTCCCAACGAAGGCTTCCAGCACTTCCCAGGCTAGGACGAGGTCGGACATCTTGAGAGTGGCGTGCAGCCGCGCCTCCGGGGGTGGCATCTTTGACCAGCCTTCCATGTTTTCGAAGTTGGGACATGTGCTGGAGGGGTGCAAAGCGTGCACCACTCGGGGCGCCCCAACCGCATGCTGGTTGCGCCAGTCGTAGCATGGGCCACACATCACCAGACCGGGTTGCTGGAGGTCAGTTCCCTGCAACGGGTCACACGGCAGACCCGCCTGCACACACAGATCGCAGCTCCATACTTCAGGCAGGCTCCCGTAGCTCCCTCCAAACCGTATTGCGTCGCCGCAAGCAAGGCATTGCAAGTGCCATGGCATCCCATACTGGGACAGCGTTCCCAGCGGCTCGGCGCGGATTTGGTCGTTCGTGGCGGGGACTCCAGGCTGCGTGCTGATGGCGCCGTAGAGAATTGCGGACATCGTGGCCGCGGTACGCAGGCCGCAACCCCCACCAGGCACCTCCCCCACCGGGCAAAGCCCCCGATGCACAGTTCTGTCCCCCGGCCAAACAATGACGCTGCCCGGCGGGCCAGCAAAACGGACGCGCCTTAACGGCGTGGCTGACGGAAAGCCGGACGCTGCGTGGTCGAGTGTGAAGTGGAACGCGCCGTCCTCGCACCGCTGCCAATGCGTATGCCATGCCGAATCGGGCAGGAGTTCCGTGTAGCTCTGCTCGTCAAGGAACATCCCGGAGGAAAACTGGGTAGGGATTGCCGGCAGAATGTCCTTGGCGCACCGGAGCAAGAGATCAGTAGTGTGCCACAACTGCACCCAGCTCCCCAGGTTGCGCAGGAGGACAGCTGGGGTTGGCAAGAACTGGCCAACCCCTGACACCCGGGCCGCCTTCTGCATGCTGACGTGATGATGCTCAAGCACCTTCCCCCAGATCCCCTGATATTCCGCTTTCGCGCGCTCCCAGTCCACCCTCACGGAATATCTGGCCCCTGGTCGGAGACAGTTAGCCCGCCGCTCGTCCTCCGGGTCCCAATCACGCGTGCTGAACAGGGAAGAGGGCGTCAGAAAATTCACGAAAGCATTGCGTGTAGCTTCTCTGCGACGCGATGTACAGCGGGGACAATCCTTCACGTACAGGAACGTTTCCGCGATCCGCGCCCGCTCCGCCTTACAGTCTTGAATCTTCTGGTGGCATAAACGTATGCGCAGCTGCAACGCATCGCCCAGTGCCGTGGGGTCACACCCTTCATGCACGGTGATGCGATTGACCTTGCACGCAGACCGTACCCGTTCCCAGGAGCTTCTGGCGTTGTCCTCACGGTTCCCCAGCGCGACAGCAGCACACCGATTAGTCATCCCCGCTGAATCAGCCGGTGATGGGGATTCCAATTGTCCCATAGCCTCCGCCCACAAGTCCACCTTGTTCACCAGGCCAAAAAGCGTGTCCTTGTGTGTAGTGCACTGCTTCTGCACCATACCAAGGGTGGCCATACAGCATGCGGCCCAAACAAGCAGGCACGCCTCCCCCAGGCCATCGGGGACGCATGCCCCGACGGTTCCTGCGGGGCCGACGATGGGGGGAAGCGCCTGCATGCCTAGCCCCTGCAGATCTTGGGGTAGCCCCGCCTGCACGTGCAGAACCGTACATGGCGTATCCGCATATGGATGGCCGTCCATGACAGAGCACGCCATTGATACCTGGCCAACATAGTGCGCCCCGCACCGACCCACCCGGGATACCCCAACCCATCCCACCCACGATTTTAAGCGCCGCTGCTCACCCTTTGGCCGCTGATTCGCAACCGCAGATGAAGCAGCATAAGGCACGGCGCCGGGGAGAGCGCCACACGCGCCACGCGCCTGATTCGGCGCGGAGCGGAGCAGCCTCCCCGATCCAATCGGTCCCCACCCCGTGCATGCAGACAGCACCGTCGGGTACATGCATAAACAGATCTTGCGACATTGCATCATAATGACTTTTGAGGTCCACCAGGGCAGGCCGTCCAGGGCGGTCTCATACACACACGCACACGCACGCACGCACACACGCACGCACGCGTTTTACACACAAAGATGATTTATGCTCGATATTGTTACATTTCATTACATTACATTAAGTACGCAAACAGGCTGAGCAAGTTAATTGGTGTCTTCTTCGCTAGTTTCACTAACATACTCCTCGTCATCGTCGGACGGGTCCGTGTGTGTCGGACACTCCGCCTCCGATTCCACAATTTGTGCATACTCCTGCCACTCCAGCCAATGCTCCCTTCGCGGGTGGTACAGCCGCACGACGACGTAACCGTTTGGGGGCCGCTCTCCAAATTCTCCATCATACATCCCTTCGGGAACATCATGTTCCGTGGGCGCCACGGTCCATACGTGGTCTGGGTTGAATCCGACAATTTTCGCTTCGATAATCCAGGGCGCCGGTACGGTACTTGCATGCACGCGATGCACCTTTCTACTGTACGCGCACCCTCGCCCATCCCTCCCCACCCACGACTCGCAGCGCCGAATCAGGCGCGTGGCGCGTGCGGCGCTCTCCCCGGCGCCGTGCCTTATGCCGCTTCATCTGCGTTGCTCCACGGTTGCGCACTCCACTCGCAGGTCAGGCGGACATCCAACCCCTCGCTATAAAGTACCAATAAGACCCCCGCCTAAGACTCCACTACCTCGCACGGAGCCCGCAGGCGATCCCGCCTCGAGGGGACCCCTAAGACTTCTCTACCTCGCACGGAGCCCGCAGGCAATCCCGCCTCGAGGGGACCCTTGCGTAAGTTCTCTACCTCGCACGGAGCCCGCAGGCATCCCGCCTCGAGGGGACCCCTAAGACTTCTCTACCTCGCACGGAGCCCGCAGGCAATCCCGCCTCGAGGGGACCCTTGCGTAAGCCTTCTCTACCTCGCACGGAGCCCGCAAGCAATCCCGCCTCGAGGGGACCCCTAAGACTTCTCTACCTCGCACGACTCGCAGCGCCGCTGCTCACCCTTTGGCCGCTGATTCGCAACCGCAGATGAAGCAGCAGAAGGCACGGCGCCGGGGAGAGCGCCGCACGCGCCACGCGCCTGATTCGGCGCGGAGCGGAGCAGCCTCCCCGCATCCTTTGTCCCTGGGTCCTATGCTCCTTGCGTGCACACTATGCACCTATCTACCGTACGCGCACCCTCGCGCATCCCTCCCCAGCGACGATCGCAACCACAGGTTGACACTTTGAAGGACACCGAAAACATCCACATGATCACTTTTAAAGAACAAATAACAAGTTGTAAGTTAACAACAAAAGGCAAGCGGAGACTCAGGAGCATTTGCATAATGTACTATTCACATAATGTACACACATGTTGAAAAGAGGTTCACTCGAACCACTTCTGCCTACAGTATGGGCACGTGACCCACCTCGAGGAGGCATGGGTTCCTACAAGCAAACCAAGACACGAGATATGCATGTATTTCTCTTTACATTCGCATCCTAGGCCACCGCAGTCCACTTCATCCTCCGGATCCACTTCCTCTAAACAAAGAAAGAAAGAAAGAAAAAAATGTGACTCTTCCTACCGGAAGCGTGATATTTGAAGGTGCGCAGCTGTTACGCCTGCCCCTAGCCTCTAAACACACCATTGTCTACTATTGCCAAATGGGTACGGTGGGTTAACCCACCGTAATGACGAGTTTAAACAACCCAAAGCTTCTATGTAACGGCGTATATTGTCTCAAACCTATGTTTCATGGCACTCATTAAGAGTCCCTTCGAACATGGAAAACATACTTTGCGCCATTCTAAGGTGTTTTCGATACGTAAGAGGCGCATGAAGTTGCCAAATATTATGGTGGGTTGGGAAATTTGCTTACGGTGGGTTTACAAGTGTCACAAATATTGGTAGATCCGTGCCGTACGGAGGGAGGCGCTAGTATGCGATCTTAGGGTTGGCACTTCATATATGATAGTTGGCAATGTTAAGTTTTGATGTACATCGCTTGGGGAGGCATGTGCATATCGTAGGCATGCTACGTTACCATGGGGGTGTCGGGGTTCATTAAGCCCTAAAATTGGCTAAAATCCGTTATTTTCACAGGGTTTCGTGGGGGAAATAAGTTCACGTCAATGGGTACAGCTCAAGCAGCTGCAAAAGTTTGTACATAAAATACATTGATAGACCAAACGTTTTTCATCTCAACAAGGCAATCCATTGTGATTTAATAAGCATTTGTATTGTCATGTATTCACCCAAGATAGTGCAAATGCGCGGTGATGAAGACGAGGGACTTCGCGTGTTTTTCTCCGGCATATTCGAACGTCACTTCGAATCGCTTGCCAGGTGCTTTGTCCGGGTCACATGCGGTCACTCGAGCCTTCAATCTATAGTCAAGGGGGTTGGGGCATTGCCCGCCAAACTCTTGGACAGTCCATTCCCGCCCACACGCACCAGCGGGAATGCATAACTCACACCCTATTATTTTCTCACGTTTTCTCAAGTTGAGCGCAATAGGAGGCATGTTTAAAGGCGTCTGCCGCCAAGTCTATTGACCCCCCAGTACTTTTAGTATTAGTTTTTGGTGTCTAGTTGGTCACTATAATGTCACATTTCTTGCGGAACCGCGTAACGACCCCGTTACGCGCCAAACGCGTAGGGTTGGTTTACCCACCGTAACAGCGTGTTACGGCGGGTAAACCCACCGATCTGGCAATAGACACTATGCACAACGCCTCCTCGGATCTGGGGAAAAAGATTCTCTGGACGTCCTCCCACGTGTATTCCTCCTCCATTGCATCTCCCTGTGCAAGCCCGTGACCTAGGGTCAATTTGCCATAACGTCACGCAGATCCTCCTAAACATTCCATCCTTCTATAACCAGCCGCCGTGCCACCATACACACCGGCCTCCCCGCGCCCATGGTTCTTGTTTATTATTATTATATATTTGTATATTTCTACACAATACGCACACACAATACGCACGCATACATCTGTTATAAACGTATGTCTTCATCAATTACGGTTGGTGAGGTATGTTTTTGCCTAGTTGTCCACTACTTGGTTTTCACTATGCGGCAGCCACGGTCTTTCTCTACCGAAAAGTGTAGGACACCAGCTAGCACCTCATGCTGCCACAGCTCCTCCTCGTCCCCGTCCCAAGGGTATGGAACTTTATACAGCAGCCGGGGCTGCCCTTCTGCAGGCACGGTGACCCGATGCACTTCTGGGAACCCTGATTCGGCGCGGAGCGGAGCAGCCTCCCCGCACCCTTGGTCCCTGGGTCCTATGGTCCTTGCGTGCACGCTATGCACCTATCTACCGTACGCGCACCCTCCGCCATCCCTCCCCACCCACCACTCGCAGCGCCGCTGCTCACTCTTTGGCCGCTGATTCGCAACCGCAGATGAAGCAGCATATAGCACAGCGCCGGGGAGAGCGCCACACGCGCCACGCGCCTGATTCGGCGCGGAGCGGAGCAGCCTCCCCGCACCCTTTGTCCCTGGGTCCTATGGTCCTTGCGTGCACGCTATGCACCTATCTACCGTACAAACGCTCATATGAAATTATGACGGAAAATCGGCCCCTTTTTGGCAACGGAGACGATAAATTGGGGAACGGTTCAGAAATGATCCACGATGGAAAATCGAAAATCTTAGTCGTTCGATTTTTTCGATTTTCCCGTTCTGGTTTTGTTCGCTTTGTCAGCGTTCATTCCTTTTTCTCAAAACTTACGGGGGCAGTCGCACAGCCTGTTTGACCGGTGTATATTACATAAAAACCATGATACTAAGCATGCGCATACATTGAATAGTGATCCTGAGACTGTTAGTACCAAGTAGGTACCAACAATCTGAGGATCCGCTGACGCATTCTCCACATTTTGAGAATCCCCGCAAGCGGGCTACTTGCGCCCGGTTGCGGGGTATGTGTTTTCTAGCAAAAGGGGATTCGTCAACAGATTCGTAGCGATAACTTTCGCCTCGCTAACAGTATTAACAAAGTAGGTACAGATTTGGAATGCCGAGACTCTTGCGCATCGATTGCCATCATCCGATATACCCCGCGAGCGAGCGGGGTATAGCGGATGCTCGATTGAGCGTTCGGAGGGTTGAGCGAGCCAAATCACACGCCATGCACAGATTTGCTTCAGTTCTTGTTTCTAAACAACATCTGAACAGCATGAACCTACCAGTATGCTTCCTTAGACGCATACCAGTAGGTCTGTAAAGACCCCGAGCGCAAAAAGTGATTTTTGCGGCCGTGAAAAATCATACTGTGATGCCCAAACCCTGAATTTCTGATCCCGCGGCTCCGTTGCCAAAATTTCGATCATTTTCCCATATGGCCGCTTGTACGCGCACCCTCCCCCATCCCTCCCCACCCACCACTCGCGGCGCCGCTGCCCACTCTTTGGCCGCTGATTCGCAACCGCAGATGAAGCAGCATAAGGCACAGCGCCGGGGAGAGCGCGACACGCGCCACGCGCCTGATTCGGCGCGGAGCGGAGCAGCCTCCCCGCACCCTTGGTCCCTGGGTCCTATGGTCCATGCGTGCACGCTATGCACCTTTCTACAAGGATATTAACAAAGTTATATACGGCAAGATATGCAATATCAATAATCGCAGAGTTAGTGATGTTGAAATAGGTAGTAAATGTAGTGCTGAAGCTGAGCAGTTGCTAACGAACAAGTTATTCCAACAACTGATACATGTCTGAGTTAATGAAAAATCTTACCCTGCCTACATGCTTTACACACTACCTTTTCCTCGTGACCCCCACAGTTCTCACACAAAAACACACCACACTCGCAGAACATATTCGTGGAACAGTTGTGGCAGTATGGATGTTCTTCACAAAGATAACATCCATACACCAGCACATCAAACAGAAAGATCTTGCAAAGTCTACAGTGAAACTGTGCATCCTCCTCTTCACTGGAATCTTCTAATTCCTGGGGGAAAAAACAATATGCATTAATTAGGCACCAAAATATCTATCGAGAAATAAATATTCTGCTGGAAATTTAAGAAACACGCAAAATCTACTCGGGTGACAGGCGCGTGCCCGGGGAGCTGTTCCCACATATTGAACATCACAACCTTCCATCACCGGGCGCCTTCGCACCATGCACACCATCATGCAGCCTCCGCGCACCCTTTGCCCCTGGGTCCTATGGTCCTTGCATGCACGCTATGCACCTATCTACCGTACGCGCACCCTCGCCCATCCCTCCCCACCCACGACTCGCAGCGCCGCTGCTCACCTTTGGCCGCTGATTCGCAACCGCAGATGAAGCAGCATAAGGCACGGCGCCGGGGAGAGCGCCGCACGCGCCACGCGCCTGATTCGGCGCGGAGCGGAGCAGCCTCCCCGCACCCTTTGCCACTGGGTCCTATGATCCTTGCGTGCACGCTATGCACCTAGCTATCTACCGTACGCGCACCCTCGCGCATCCCTCCCCACCCACGACCTGCAGCGCCGCTGCTCACCCTTTGGCCGCTGATTCGCAACCGCAGATGAAGCAGCATTAGGCACAGCGCCGGGGAGAGCGCCACAAGCGCCACGCGCCTGATTCGGCGCGGAGCGGAGCAGCCTCCCCGCACCCTTGGTCCCTGGGTCCTATGGTCCTTGCGGGCAGACTATGCACCTATCTACCGTACGCGCACCCTCGCGCATCCCTCCCCACCCACGACTCGCAGCGCCGCTGCTCACCCTTTGGCCGCTGATTCGCAACCGCAGATGAAGCAGCATTAGGCACAGCGCCGGGGAGAGCGCCGCACGCGCCACGCGCCTGATTCGGCGCGGAGCGGAGCAGCCTCCCCGCACCCTTTGTCCCTGGGTCCTATGGTCCTTGCGTGCGGACTATGCACCTATCTACCGTACGCGCACCCTCGCGCATCCCTCCCCACCCACAACCTGCAGCGCCGCTGCTCACCCTTTGGGCGCTGATTCGCAACCGCAGATGAAGCAGCATAAGGCACAGCGCCGGGGAGAGCGCCGCACGCGCCACGCGCCTGATTCGGCGCGGAGCGGAGCAGCCTCCCCGCACCCTTGGTCCCTGGGTCCTATGGTCCTTGCGTGCACACTATGCACCTATCGACCGTACGCGCACCCTCGCGCATCCCTCCCCACCCACGACTCGCAGCGCCGCTGCTCACCCTTTGGCCGCTGATTCGCAACCGCAGATGAAGCAGGATAAGGCACAGCGCCGGGGAGAGCGCCGCACGCGCCACGCGCCTGATTCGGCGCGGAGCGGAGCAGCCTCCCCGCACCCTTTGTCCCTGGGTCCTATGGTCCTTGCGTGCACACTATGCACCTATCTACCGTACGCGCACCCTCGCGCATCCCTCCCCCCCCACGACCTGCAGCGCCGCTGCTCACCCTTTGGCCGCTGATTCGCAACCGCAGGAAGCATGATATGAAACTTACGACAGACGGACTGGTTTGAGCAGAGGCCACAGGCCCACATGCAACGAGGGATGAAAGAGAAACACAGGAAACATGATTCTATGAAACTTAGGACGGACGGACTGGTTTGAGCAGAGGCCACAGGCCCACATGCATCAAGTCGAGCAGAGGCCACAGGCCCACATGCATCGAGAGAGGAAAGAGAAACACAGGAAACAAGATATGAAACTTAGGACGGACGGACTGCTTTGAGCAGAGGCCACAGGCCCACATGCATCAAGTCGAGCAGAGGCCGCATACATGAAGCAGGATAAGGCACAGCGCCGGGGAGAGCGCCGCACGCGCCACGCGCCTGATTCGGCGCGGAGCGGAGCAGCCTCCCCGCACCCTTTGTCCCTGGGTCCTATGGTCCTTGCGTGCACCCTATGCACCTTTCTACAAAGAAATAAACAAAGATATATGCGGGGAAAAAAAACAATCCCACCCATGACTCGCTGTTCACCCCTTGGCCGCTGATTCGCAACCGCAGATGAACAGTCGCCCGACAGGCTGCTGACCAGGCACCCGCGGAGTGGCGGCTGCGTTCACTAGATGAAGGGCGGGCGGGCGGGATCCCGTACGGGAAGGGAGGGGAAGGAAAAGTTCACGGTCTTACCGGGTTTTCCTCGACCACTCCTCCAGCGACCGGGGGAGGCCGCCTCCCTGCACGGTTGCAGCTTCGGAGGCCTGCGCACCAGTTCACGAAAGCATGTTTGAATCCACTGCGGAAACCATGGGATATTCCCACAGCAGTGGCATCCCACAGCGTGCATGCCGGAAAACAGGGGAGTCCGCATACCTGAATGAATACGCACAGCGGTGACTTTTCCTAAGCACGTGATTCCGCACCAGGGCGCAGTCACCGGCTGTGTGTATCCACATATTCGCTGACCACCTATTTACGCAGAAACTTTCAGGAGCCGTCCGCTCTTTCAGTCGAACAGCGGTTAACTAATTAAGCCACGAACCTATCCAACATGCACATCCACAAGAGACAAGCATGGGGCACGTAACCTTTGGAGCGAGTGCGGCCTGGCCTGCCTCGCTGCCAACCGTGGCCGTCCTTGCCCGTTTAGGTGCACCTTGTTCAGCAGCGCTCGTTGCTCCTGTCCGGGTACTCTCCATTCTTAAGTAACAGTACTCGCTTTTAAAAGTAAACTACCTGTTCTGCATACATTGCAACAGAACTGCTTTCTGTCACCCGCGTGATTCAAGAAAAAAGTAAAACTACTTACCAGCCATTTTCTTTCTCGACCTTCTGCTACTTAAATTAAATAAACAAAAAAAAACTGTTACAGTTTAACTGTTTTTTGAAAACTTCAACTTCAAGAACCTAACTTGGTTTCTTGGCTACGTTACCTCTATCTCTTACCAGCTATGGTGCGCGTGGCCACTAAAATCGGCTACCTTTCGGCTCCCTACTGGTTTAGCCGAGACAGGTATGATACGATCTGTATGTGACGCATCCCACCTATCTACTGAACGATGATGTATACCCCTGCCTGCGTTCATACCTGGCCGCCATTCGCCAGTCGCTCCACTCCTGTCAATTCTACCTTGGCCACAGACCAGAGAATTGCACATCTACCATTCAGGATCCTCGTTTACCACGGTTTACCAGCTCCGTCTCTATATTTATACTACATTGCGAAGTTTTATATCCATTTACCATTAGGCCACGACCATTTACCATTCCAGATCCTCGTTTACCACGCTCCGTTCTGAAATTACCAGGCTTTTACCATGCTTCAACCTATGTTACCGCAAATTACCAATGATTTACCGTCAGTTATTTTTTTATATAAATATTTTAACGTTTACCACCTGATTACCACCCCACATAGGGGCTTACCGCCGTTTACCACCAGTTTACCACATTTTAACACCAGTTTACCACATTTTACCACGATTCCTTCTCAGTGTGTATGCCTATACGCTGTATTTGTGCTTCGCATTCTTTCTATCATGATGGTAGTATGAAGCTCGCTTTCACAACCATTCCATTCGTTTCCGATTTTCGATCGCAACCAACGCAGCACCTGCAAGTTTCAAACAGTATGACCATTGAACACGCACGCCCATCATCAACATCGGACCTCTGCCTCATTTGCTCATTAGACCATGCCGACTTCCTTCGAACGATCTCGCGGAAATCCCAGGCATGCAAGTTTACAAACGAGAAAGAAGCAGCGCGTGCATGTGTTGCATTCCGCAGAATGATGAACTGTGTTGTCCGCGCACGGTTAAAATCGCGCATCAATTATCACGCCCGTCAACATCGGACCTCTGCCTCATTTGTTCATTAGACCATGCCGACTTCTGCGAACGATCTCGGAAATCCAAGGCATGCAAGTTTACAAACGAGAAAGAAGCGGCGCGTGCATGTGTCGCTTCCCGAAGAATGATGATGAAGTGAAAAGACAAACAACTCCGGTAAGTATGATGCCGGTCCGTATTTGCCGATGCTTGTACAAGACCCCCATATTTCATGAGAAAGATGCTTGATGGTCTGTGGGCAAACGCAGCAGAAGTAGAGCAGCCAATGACGATGTCAACGAACGACAAGCTGGAGCCACAAGCCCAACCCAAAGGGGAACCTGCCATATCCGGAGATGAAGGTTTGCACCCTAAAAAACGAATAGCATCGTTGTATCCTGCGTGTATGACTTAAAATCCACTTGTTTATTGTAGTTCTTGTAGTTGGATCATGGTAGTCGATTGTTTTGACCACCCGCGGTCTGTAGTAGGTTATTTCATCCCTTCAATATATTTCTCGGACGCCCACGTCCAATATTTTTGCGGGAATTCATCGATCATAGATTTAACACGTGTGGTGTACGGGTGCACGCTTCGGTTGCAGCCGGCGCCGTACTGAGGCCATAATTGACATTTGGATTGAGATATGGAGGTTACAATGATCTCGATGAATGGATTGATTACGACTTCGAACCCTCTCATGGGTACCGAAGTAGCGATAATGGCAGCCACTTTGAATATTTGGCAAGCCTCGTCCCCTCAAATCATTTCGGGAAATCATCGATGGTCAACAGGTCAACATTCCAACGAAAATATGATTTTACAGTCGCACGAGCGCACATTTGCGAGCTCAGATTGTTGGGACGCCCAAGGAATCCTTGGGAACGCGTATCACATGGATGGAACAAACACAACCTGTCTTCATGGTCATATAAAACTTGCTTTCACGGCATCCCTGTTCATTTTTTGCAATCTCGACAATCTCGATTGATGGCCGGGTATGTACACCACATGTATTTCTTGGGCAGGATTGCCTTGCCATTCTGGCCAATGCAGGCCAAAATCACAAAGGCGCTTCGCGTCTCCCAACCTCCTCACCCCTGACTTTTTGGCCCAACACTACGAGGCGCTCCCCCTCCTTTGCCTCCATTTGTTCCGCGGCTCCTGCGGGATCAAAATTGCGAGGCCGCGCTTCGCGCGCCTCTCACCCTCCTCATCCCCCCGTTCACCTTGATTTTTGGCCAAGACGTTTGCGAGACGCTTCGCGCCCCCGTGCGAACCGGGGGCGCTTCGCGCCCCGAATTCGCCCCCAAACCTGTGGGGCGCTTCGCGCCCTTGAAACCGGGGCGCTTCGGCCCCACTATCTCCTCCCCAGGGAGTAGGGGGTTTAAACGCCAAAAGGGGGTGCACGTTTACACGTACGTTTATTTGGCACTGGAAAAGGTCTGGAACCATACTGTGTATGGGATATACGAAGGTGGTGGTGTGCTTACGGTCATACGGTGAATGATTAGTGATCGAGCAGTCGAACAACAGTCGAACTTTAGAGCAGTCGAGTGAAGGCTCCGTCGCGTACCGGAATATCCTAGTACACCAGATATCAGACACTCCCGTACTGTGTGTGGATAAACTGTATAGATGAATAAACCCTAAGCTAGATATACGCCGGAACGGTCTCGGACGGTCTCGGAGTCTAGTCTACCTGTGACACAGCGTGTGTCACAACACGAATCAGTCAGCAGTCCAGTGTTGGTCCTAGAGATGTGTCATAGGGGCCTGCACCGGGACTCCCGGTCAGGGCTGCCTTTCCAGATTTCAGCACACCACCCCAACACTGTGGGTGGCGACTGGCTAGGATAGTCAGAAAATGTAAGATACGATGCTAAGGCAGGAGCTAGGGTGACAAGTCCTAACTGCTAATCCAACTGTGCTATTCTGATACACAAATTGGAACCCTCTAGCTAGCACACGAGCAGAAACACACGGGCAATTAAGGTCCCGCCGCTAAACTACTGAAAAGCTCTGTGTCAGCAAGTCAGTTTGAAGATCTCAAAGGTGTCAAAGCAAAACCATAAATCGGAAAATGTGTTGAGGTCACAGGAGTTCTGCACACTACCATGTCGGTGTGCCTCCAGAATGATCAAAAGTTCAACCGACGGCATCATAATAGTTAGCGGTGGCCTCATGTAAGTCCGTCCCGTAGGGAGGATTTCCGAGAGGACCGTACTCATGTAGAGCCATACCGTAATAGAAGCGTCATGTCGAAACCTAAATCTGCTTGAGCCAAATCCTGAAAGGCAACGAAGGAGGCTCAGCTGGTCAGGAGGCTCGGGCGGATGAAGTGGTGGCACATTGTGGGTCAACAGCAGGAAGCCCCGAGCCGGGTCCACTGATTCAACAAAATCATTCGTAAAGTAAATTGACGGAGTCTCCCAATCTAGATCACCACCAGGCGAAGGCATCTCCGTAGCCGACGAAGAAGCCGACACGGCAGGAGCCGTGGAAGCCGAAACAGCTACATACACCTGCAAAAGAAATGCAGAAGAGGGAAAGCACCGCGAGGGTACTTCTGTAATTACTTTTATATACACTCGTCCCAGAAATTTTATCAGCATTGAATATCTTGGATATATCAATTATATAATTTAACATTATTCACTGACTCAATTTTACTGCAACAAAAATTATTTACTCACAAACCAAGAATTACTTATGTATCCTTGGAAATTTCCGAAATAATCATCCACAGGATTCACTGTTTGACATGATCATGAACAAGTAATGCTGCTCTTGCTTACCATAAGCCACAACCATCCGAAACTTGCTTGCATGCACATACACAGGTATACGTCACACCGGGCGGATTACAGTAACGCTATCAGTGCAAATCACTGTAGGGCCTTGTATGTGCAAGCGATCTATAGTTAGCATAGCAAATCCGAGTAGCAGTGGACAATTGGACATATAACAGAGTTGTTTATATATCCATACATCTACGTCGTCGTAACTTATGTCGTAATTGCAATAGTATAACGACAGCGACACGACGCCACTGCTTGGATTGCTCTGTAAATCGTTCTTGTGATTATATAACGAATTATTACATTATCTTCATCTTGTCAAAGTATACAGAACGCTCGCTCGTGCAAATAGCAAATACTGGTATAAACGACATATGACCACTTCCGCGACTCAGATGGGATGGATTGACTGTTTTTTGTACTCACCCATATACCTAAAGTAAGTAGATTATTCAAGAGTTTGACGATTATTCAAGTCTACGGTGTATGGTAAGAGTTTTATCAAATCTACGGTGATGCGGGTACCATATCAAATCTATCGCGTCGCGACCGCAAATCCTTTTCAGCAAATCTCCCATGTAATTACTGGTGATGACTGTATCAAACCCCGCTCTACAACGCTTCATATGTGTGTGTCAACGTTGAAAGTATTGGAATTGGTAAAATTCAAGTTGTATCGAAAATACCTAGATGACGATGCATTGCATATAGATTATTGTCAATATCTCATAATTGCTTTCGGTGCCTCTTCAGCTGTACATTACTGTACACGTTTACAATATACGTTGGGTTTCAGGTATACGAAAAATAAAATTATTTAATACGCACTGAAGGTGCATATGTGTAGTTGTATTATATTCATAAATAATAGCGGACGGGTCAACATATCATATATAGGTAATGACGTGTCTCAGTGACACGTCATTTTAATTCTCAATCCTGCAATACCCGTACACGCGAGGCATGACCGCCTGCGCGTGCGCCTCGTCGTCGCGCGTTGCTGCTCCCATAAGAGCAGCGTGTCCAAGCACGAAGGACATAAATGGATCCGGTTGCTCGCTGCGGACCTCGTCTTAAAGGCCTTTGTGTCGCTTGAGCCTCGTCAAACCAGGCGGGCTTGCCTGGGTTTACAAGGGCAGCCCCGACCGCGACCGTGCCATCAGCGGTCGTCGTCCTTTCAATTTTTCCTCCAACTCATTTTTACCTACGATATATATACGTTCCTCCTACGTTATACGATTTATTTTATTCATTATTATTATTATTTTATTATTATTTTATTATTTTATACGTTCCTCCTACGTTATACGATTTATTTTATTCATTATTATTATTATTATTATTTTATTATTATTATTATTATTTATACGTTCCTCCTACGTTATACGATTTATTTTATTCATTATTATTATTATTATTATTTATACGTTCCTCCTACGTTATACGATTTATTTTATTCATTATTATTATTATTATTATTATTATTAATAATTAGTTAGCATAGCTATTATTATGTACTAATAGCTACTATTATGGTGCACAAAAGTACATGCATGTAGGTGACTATATTCTACATAATTATCGGGCGTTGCTTTGTTTTTCATAATCAGCCGACGTGGCTGACTATGCCTCCCGAATGACGATTATTCAATTCATATATATATCAGATATTCCGATGTACATTCATGAACGTGTCCGTAGCGTAGAATCTGATCTTATCACATAGGTGTATAAATTGGTAATGCCACTTGTCAGCGAAGCATCCCATCTGAGGGATTTCTAATTATTGATTAAATTGTATCGAAGCACAAGTAATCACTGCTATTCATATACCCCATTCGCACAAGCACACGCTCACAACTCGCTTCTTGTATCGCAAATGCCACACTTGCATATCGTGATGCCATCTGCGCATTTGCTTGAATATATGTGCTTGATTGTCATGATTGACATTTTATACTCGCATGGTAGTGCCAATGGCTGAATTCAAATGTGTATCGTCTCCATTCGCATGGCGTCTTGGCAGATATCCCGTTGGATGCATCCCAACCGACACGCAGGCTCGACAGTTGCGATACAGGAAGCGAGTTGTAGGCAGATATATTTCATAATTGCACCATGCGTGTTTGACATGCAGACGATGTAGAAGGGAGACCACTAGATCGCATCGCGACATGCGAGCACGACGTCTGCAAATATAAATGTATTAAAAGGAAGAACACTGTGCCACTTGCGTATCTTTATAATTGTAGCATGTATGCGCGTCCACACAATGCATATAAACTCAGAAATGTCTGCACGAATTGCCATTGCGTTTATGCAGTTTAGCGACGACGGCTGTAAATACATGTGCGCCATGCGCAGCGGATGCAGTATCAGATGGAGCGCTGGCGCTGTGACACCGTTGGATAACGGATATATCTATACGAAGTATATAAACTTCGTATATATATACCCGCATGGTAGATGATCAATATTGTAATGCTCATGCAATATCTTTGGATGCGGCACATGCTATATAATCGATATCCAATATATGCATACTTTATGTAATCGAGTATGCATATATGCACATGTTCGATATCGATTATACATCATGCATGCACGGCATGGTAGATTATCGATGTATGTACGCATGAAAAATTTCATTCTTCGCGAATGCTCGACTCCTGCGATTACATTGCAGGCCCTGTGGATGCACGGCCAACATGCATACATCGTGCAAACAACATGCAAGCTGATGCACGAATGGCACTATCGATGATGGAACATGATGGCAGCATAATGCATGTGCATTACTCGTGATATTTCATAAGGTCAATATATGCGTATTTAATTTCTAATTATACATAACGATGCCTGTGATACAATCAAAAGTCAGCGATCGTCACAGCTGCTTGAATTTCTGATCGAAATGACGATATGTTCTCATCTTCACCATTATTCAAGAGTTTCACAATTAATCAAGTTATGATATATTATATAATAAATACACTATACATATTCAATTGATATCATATAATAAATACACTATATATATTCAATAGATATTCAATTGATATCATGGTATAAATTAGCGGTTGGTGCACGATTCCTATAGTTTAGCATTTTTGAGAACCAATTTTCATGTTGAGAATCCGATATTTGATGTCCACATATGTCAGTTGCATGTTACCACAACCCTAATTTGGGTTTAAAGGTCCCAAAATGGACTCAAATTGCAGTTTTAGCCACCTTTCAACTTTCACCAGTACGAAGCCTTCTATAGGCCGAAGGGGCTCCCGCGCCCTGTAAACGAGCACGAGCTCGGAGTCCTGCACGGGGAACGCATATCGAGAAGGGTTGGAGAGGATGTCTTTGAGAAAGACCAATTGCCGGACGTAAGCCCAGATTCGGAGTTTGGATCGCGTCCTGGGACTGCGTTTTCTCGACCCATGACGGCGGGCTCACGCCTGTCGACTTACGACGCGAGCAGGATGGTCCCGAGGCATCGTCCGCGGACTCCTGAATTCGAGCAGACGCAGGAATCCTGGGCCGGGGAGAGACATGGATTCCGCCTCGGGGTAAACTTGAAGAAGACTGATGCTAAAGGGGTGACGATTGACCAATTGTTCCGCGGGGAGCCTGCGGAGCGCGCCGGGCTGCAAGTCGGAGATACCGTCAGCGCTGTCAACGGCTACAAGACCGCCACCTTGCGTGACTTCCGTAACGCAGTGTACATGGCTCCGGGTGGCGCGGATCTGGAAGTTTTCAATTCGCGGGACAGCCGAAAGCGACACGTCAGAGTGGTGCGCTAGCTTGCTTCGCAGGGTCCCTTCGGACACCTTAGTTAGGTCGAAAAAGAGTTTGCTGATAATCATACACAGTGAACAAGTCACGGAGGTGACAAGAGTGTTCCCATTATCGCAGCCTTCGATAACATTAGACGACATATCTAAAAGTTTTGTCTTCTTCATATTTGGCCGACGTGATTATGTGGTGAACTTGTCATTTCCAACTCTGATCTTGCATGTTCTTCCTGGCACATTCAATCACAGCCAAACAGTCCCCACACATCACCCAGCGGCAGCTGAGGGAGATGAAGCCACATTCGGCGGATACGGGTTTGCCAGTGTTCCGAACAAATGAGGGGTCATAGGAACTCCCCGGAAAATGCTTTCCGTGGTCAAAGGGATAATCTTTGCAGGTTCACGCTCAATCATGAGGGCTCTGTATGAAATATGTTTTCTTCACAACTGCGACTGCAGTGAACACCTCTGCACCACATCTCGCTGCAGCAGTGAAAATCTTTCCCCAATTTTCTGTAGTTCCACGTTATGAGTGGGCATACAATGCAGTCCACACTCTGCACTGCTATCCTAAAGTGGTTGGTCTAGATAGTACTTCTGGTGCTGCGTGCAGTGTTGCACCTTGTGTAAGGCCTTCCAATCGCCACCTGCCAGCGAGGCATCTGTGAAAAAAACGTATAGACTGCAGATAATGAGAGAAAATTATTGAAGGAAGTTTAGCTGTGAAAATGGTCTTGCATGGATTGCTGTCGACACACTGTATTGGCAATATGCCATGGCAGTAACGGTATGTTAGTCGGCAATAACTGTCTCTCTTTTGAGATATGAGGGAAGAAGAAAAATGTGTCTAACATTGAAAGTTGCGTGGCATGAATCAATTGTCCACCCCAAAGAAACAACTAGAATGCGAGGAAGCACATAAGAGTCGCAAAAATCTTACAGTGACAAAAAATTAATGCAAACCTATCATTAAGCGCTACCCCAATGACGATGATCATGGAATAGCCTACATCTTGCCCTTACATTTCTGAATGGATTTAATTCAGTATGCGCATAGGCAAACACCTCATATCGCAAGGTGCGCATAGGCAACCTCTTTAATACGGTAGCAGTTTGTCCGCAGGCAAATGATTTCAAAAGAAAGGTCTTCGTTCGCGTACCCATATGACGTTTTGACAGAAGTCTGCGCGTAGGCAAAGGATGTTCAGTATGTATTTGTACGAGGAAGTGTACATACATATATATATATATATACGATATATAAAGAGGTAGCAGAAACTACATTGTAAGGTTTGCATCTCACAATTGAAATGCCAAAGGCAAAGCAAACAACCAAATTCATCCACACGTTGACATATATTTATATTTATATTTATACGTATATGTACATATATGTAAATCGTTTGCCTACGCACAGACTTGTATTAAAATCCGCTTGTATTAAAGGTTGGCACGTAGATCAGTGGCCTAGGAACAGATTGTCATTGACGCACTTGCCTACGCACACATTCCGATATTCGATGCTTATGCGCACACTGAAACAAACGCCTTCTGAGCATATGCCAATTGGTGGGGCAACCACGTTACCAATCATTTGCCAACATGATGTCATGCAAAAAACTCCAGATTCCCACTATATCTGGCAAGGGCAGTACAGTATGATAATGCTGACTAGCAAGTTCAACTGTGCTAATTGATCACCCAATGTGTATCACTAGACGTAGTTGAGTGACTGCCGTTGCAGGGAACATGATGGATGCATGCAATAAACAGTACTGCAAATTGCTTGCACACCGAACATTGATCCTGCATGCTTGTAATTATATAATTACAATTTGCAGATCAATACTTGGATTTGCACTGCGTGGAGCATATTCAGATTGCCGTCATTAGCACTGAATGAACCGTCGTCACAAACACATTCCCACATTCAAATTGCTCAGAGTTATCTAAGTAGGCTAACGGAGGCCACTGGTGCTGAACCCCTGACGACCCGGGGATGGTTTCTTAGCATAGTGACTTGACATACGCGCACACAGACGAATGCACACGCGCGCACACACGCGTGCCATGTGCCATACTGCATTATCCACAATAATCATGGTCATTAGTGTGTGAATTGTTCGTTCCATTACAGCTACATGCTCCACACAGCAACGAATGCAATGTCTGTTACATCGGGCACCATGGTACACAAGCGTGTGATGCGCTAATATGTATCTACCATTTTGCGTTTCTGGTTCGATAAGGAAATCAAGCGAGTCATGGAATCGTCATACATATTTTTGTATAGATTAGAAAACCTGTCGATGTATCGTGACGGAGGAGGTGGAGGAAGTGGGACCTCGCTGATAGTTGGCCGATTTCGGGCTGATGATGCACCCTTTTTTGAATTATTTTGAGGACTCAGCGAGCGAAGGAAAATTGTGATTCCCACAATCGTAGCGGAACCTGCTGCTGTGAATAACTGTTTTGCCATTGATTTTGGAATGCGTTTCAATGGAGCAATGCAACTATACTTGGTCACCGCACTGGTTGGCGATATGTGATGATCGCATAAAGGTTCCACCGCGATGGCATCCTCATCATCAACATGCATATCGTCTTTTCCGCAGTGATCATCGTGGACAGCGATGCTATCAGGCATTCCACACAGGAGGGATACTGGAACCGCAGTAGTGTTGCCTTCACCAAATGATGATGCAATCGGCGGTATTATATATTGTTGCGCTTCCGGACTGCCATCATCATGCGTGTCATCATTTTCGATGCCGCTGGCATTGCAAGTGTGTGCTGCAACTGAAATTGCAGGTAATCCAACGATTCCATCCAGGACATTGTCATGATCATGTGCAACTACCTTTTTCGTGATGTCATGACTTACGTCAGCGCCCTTCAAATTATCGAGGACACATCTCTCAGCTGTTTCCGTGACAGCACTACTCGCCGTCGATCTGGCATCATCGTCATCGTCGTCCTCATTAGACTGACGACAGGTTACACCGATGCTCAATGTTCCCGAAATTTCACCCTTGACTTTGAGTTCTAGAAGTTGGGGCGCGTGTTGGCCGACTGTATCCACGGCATGCATGGCTTCCATGCAGTATGGAGAGACATCGACTTTCAATTTCGCTATTGTGCGCCACACAAGCTGTCCTTCCTTTCCATTCGCACTGACTCCTTCCCGCAGTTTACACGTATACTCTTTTTTCTTGATGGTAGAACTGTTGCGGTTTCTCATGACAGTGCACTTAAACGACGCAACATTCTGCCCGTCTGAGGCGGACCAGTATTTAGCAACTTGTAGATGCGTTTGCGGAGTTGCGAATGCGAAATCACCCTGTTGCGGTTCAAGCATCGGCAACATCGACGCCTGGCTGTGTGCATGCACGCTACGAGATACTTCACGCTCGACTTCTGGCGGCTCGTCGACACTGAACGATACATCGCTATCAGGGCGCTGCGGAGTTGATGGTGGCAGTAAGATGCTACTGGTGACATGCGTATTAGGGTGTAGATAAATGCGTTGTTCGTTATTTGACGAAGCACGACGACTCGCCGTGGATTCCCGACCGATCTCGACAACAATGGTTTTCCCCGGTGGAATCTTCCCACAAAACGAACGAACATCAAATTCGATATCGAATGCATATTTGGTGTACACATTGCCAATTCTCGCAAGTACGGAGTTCATGCTGCTGTTATGGACTGTGCAATGTGTCGGTATTGAGGAGATTGAGGTGCTTTAATGCGGTCAACTAAGATGTACTGACGCATGAATGCATATTCCAAGTATCATAGACTACGCGCTTAGCCCGTCGACATTTCTGCACCTCGAGTGCGCACAACCATCCTCGCTGCAAAGAATGCCCATTGCATACATTAGTGTGCCATCATCACTTCCCGCCCATAATGTATCACATTGCAGGGGAAATCCACATCAAAATAGTAGCAAATGATAACATCATATCCATTTTCGTTGAAAGGATAAGATACGAAATTTCTATAGTACAATGAGATCGACTGTATATATTGGGGGAGAGGGGGGGGTATATTTACCTCGCTACATTATGTGTATTAGCTCCATAATTAGTACAATACATAAATGCTGAAATTAGCTCCGGCGCATGGTTGATCAATGAATAGCGTATAATACTAGGCGGATCGATCTCAAAAAGAGATCTCCACTAGGCCATCTGACCGCAGGATCATGTGCGCGACAGTGCTTCGCTTTTTGCATCCCAACATGTCATGCCATAACGCGAGGGTGGCGTCGCGATAAATGTACGCGACTGCAGTGGCACTGTCATCGTTAGCGTCTGGCGATCGTGAGATCGGAAGTTCGTCTGTGTCGCCCGTTGGGATTCGCGCGCTTTGCTGCTGCTGCTGCTGCTGATCAAGTAATTTCAAGCCTGCGGCGCTACCCTAGCTCCTGCCACACCAATGAGTGAAAATCTTGTTTCGCGAGGTATTTCACGTGAAATTCGATTACCTTACTTATTCTCTCTCCATCATGATTATTAGGAGCCCCGTTGAATTAACGAGGAAATCACGTGAAATGCATCTCCCACGCGAATTCAACGGAGATCCCTTTATATAAGAACCTACTATAAGCGCCCCATACGATTCACACTCTACTAATACTACTAATACTACTCACACTCTACTAATACTATTACCCCCTTTAGGGGTATATTATTTACTTATATTTTAATTATGAAGCAATGACAGGTTACTTGACAAAGTGAATCATTGACACTGGGACCACAAATATGATCTCCACGTTCGATTATTTCACAATACTGCTTACTTACTTTTTAATACTGACTCATATCATACCGGCTCCGACCGATCGCCGGCTTGCCAAAGCCGAAAGGTGGCACATCGCACCCGACAGCACCGGCCGGAGCCCGCGGCTTCACTGCGAAAGCGCCGTCCGCGAAATCCTCGTAGCCGTCCGTGTCATAGCCTGTCAGGTCGGACGGGCGGACGGCGGCGTGATTAACTGTGTGCACGAAGCCTCCGAACTCACCGCATGTCGCCTCCGTGGTGGTCACCCGCGCCGATTGAGTTGGCGTGGGCCCCCCACCCCCCACCTGCGAGACAGGCATAGCAGGGGCCGGCACGGCGGATGCCGATGCCGCCGCACCACCTGCCGGAACCTGCCCCTCCGGTATGATCCCCACCGTAGCGGCAGGGCCACACACCAGAGCCGATGCATGCCCCTCCGCTCCGCTACCAGGAATGAAAGATGCGTGGGTAAAGTGTACCTTATCTTGGGCGGCCTGAACCTCAGAGGTGAGGGCATCAAGCCGCCGCAAGATGTCCTCGTCGTCCACGCTGTCAGCCGCAGGCTGCACGCTGAAGCCGTAGGCCGACACGTCGATACCGCCAACCCCGCCCGCGGAAAGCACGGCGGGAGGACCGTAAGCCGACGCCGCACGGGCGAAGGCCTCAGGTCCATCATCTGCAGCCTCCTGGAACACCTGCACAAGTGCCAGGGTGTGGAGACCCTCCGCATCCTCCTCCTCAATAGGAATGCAGAAGGCCGCCGCCGTGGACGACGAATGCTGGCGCCCACCAAGAGGGCAGTCGCGGTATGCGTGATAGGTGTCACCCTTGCCTGCCTTGCGGCAGCGGTGGCAGAGGGGCTTTGCCTTCATGTTGTCCCTGTCGAAGCCCACAGTGAGACGGTGCCGCGTGCACACCCACCCGATGGCCTCGCGGATGCTGCTTACCCCGCGGCTTTTGCTGTTGTTGCCGTTGAACCGCGCCCACACGATTGCCCTGTATACGAGCGCCTTCAAAGCGGCGATCTCGTCGAGGAGCACGGCATACTCAGACGACGTGATAAGCGCGGAGGGCTTCTCGCCCGCCCCCAGCGCCTGCTTCTCACGCCCTGCCGCCCCACCCATCGTCCGACTGTGCCCAGGCCTGAAAGATGGCCACGACGAGAGCCTGAAGCGAGCGGAGAGTGGCCCCGCTGAGGTCACCCGCGAGCGGATAACGCACCTTCACTGCCGCGTAAAAGATTGGGTCGATGTGGTTGTAAAGCGAACGCTTGCGGGTCTCGTCGGTGGGCCGCCAGTCAGGAGCGCGGTTATCCCGCACCAGACGTTGCTCGCGAGCCAAGACCGGCTGCGGGTCAACGCCTGCGGGATAACGAAGAGCCGCGTGCTCCTGCTGGTGGCTCTCACGTAGAGCCGCCGGCACGCTCCCCTTGATGATGTCGATGAGAGCCCGACGTCCATCTCGGTCAGCCGAAGAGTCCGTACCCCGAAGCCAGGTGTCAGCCACAGAGTTCCGCTCCATGACGACGGAGGGCCAAGACGTCATAGAGGAGCCCATTAACCTTCTCGATAACCAGAGAGGTGGGGTCGTCGAGGTCAAAGGGGGCCAAGTCCAGCCCAGCGGACTGAAACTCGGTCCGAAGCTGCACCACCAACTCGGAGAGGCGGTCGGTGTCGTCGGTGCCACGGTAATAATGTTTCTTGGAACCAAGGATATCCTCGCGGATACCCTTGGCCCAAGCCCGATGTAAGCGCCCCTTGTATACCGCGTCAACCGCTGCATATTGGTCGACTTGCGGTTCTTCCGCAACGCGACAGCAACGTCGGTGTTGCTGGAAGCAGCAGGGGGCACCACAGGTGGGGTGCTAGCGGTCGGAGTGTCCCGAACCGCATCCAGAAGCCGTATCGAGGCATCCAAGTCGGAATCCCTCAATAGGCGCTTGCGAGCTCTTGTAGATGCTGCCATACTCTTGAAAGCCAGAGAAGAGATGACGCGCGGCTGCACGTTTGGGTGTTGTGGCGGAAATGGAGGGTAGGCGTAACGGCAGAACGTGCGGAGAGGCGAAACGAGCGTGGGGCACTTGCAGATGTCGTCGTGGTCAAAGGCGTCCGGAGCACCAGCCCAAAGTACGTACACCAGCGGGATCAGGGCAGGCAAAATAAGGTAAATGAACATTGCCAAATCGAGCAATAGCAACGCGCGGTGCCCATGACTCGCAACCCCAAAAGACGTCCACCGTAAAGCCATGTCACAAACCCTAGTTGCACCCAAACGCGCAAGTGCGCACCACCTCTTCAAGCGGCTGCTTAGCCAATCATGGCCAAGATAGCAAGTGGAATAAAAGCGTGGATGGGGCCACGTCGCATACCGGAATATCCTAGTACACCAGATATCAGACAGTCCCGTACTGTGTGTGGATAAACTGTATAGATAAATAAGTCCTAAGCTAGATATACCCGGAACGGTCTCGGACGGTCTCGGACGGTCTCGGAGTCTAGTCTACCTATGTCACAGCGTGTGTCACAACACGAATCTACAGAATGATCAGTCAGCAGTCCAGTGTTGGTCCTAGAGATCTGTCATAGGGGCCTGCACCGGGACTCCCGGTCAGGGCTGCCTATACAGATTTCAGCATCGCGTGCGAGGCCGGGTCATTCCAGATTGCTGAATATATCAGCTGGACTGCATATTCGGTGTGATAGAGATAATCAGAATAGATAATCGGGGAGAATACTCAGTCTCTTCCCGTTATATGTTCGGGGTCTAGGGTTCCGGGACCGGTGACGGTCATACACCCTAACTATAGGAATGACAGTCGGGGTGTCACTTCCAGCACACCACCTAGGGTGGTGACTGGCAAACTAGGTGGTCACGGAACTGAAACAAACACCTACTCAGCTTCGGTGGAAATAAGCATCCTACAGGAGAACCTGTCCTTTCTGGCAGGGTAACTCCCGAAACTAGCAGTCAGTGAGGCATACTGCAGAATACAGATACAGTTAAAACCCTAAATTAAGCCCATCTTGGGGCAACCTGAACCAACAACATCACAATCTGGAGGCAGGCTAATCTCAATCTCGCCAACTCTAGCCACGTCGAGAGTGCCCGGGAGAGCCGGTGCCACTGTTACAGTGCCCAGGAGAGCTGGTACCACTGTCTGACAAATCATGCGTAGAGCAAAATGAGAGAACTGAGGATGTGCCGATGTCGTTGTAGTCAGTTGCACCGGGTGCAACCAGTCTGGTCCGGTGCTGAATTGAAGAAGAAGGCTCATCCCCGGTCCCCCCGCCCCAGGCGGGTGGCACGTAGACCGGCGATGGCGGAGCACCACCCGGCGAGGGCGGCTCGGTAACAATCGGAGCTGCCTCGGGTGGCTGCGAGGGACCCGGGTGCCACGCACGTCCACCCGGACCGGTATACCTCGTTTGGGTACCAGCCCTCCGGGCGCCAGTAGAGCGCCGGCGGGATGGCTGTGGGCGTCAGCACACCAGCACCACCGACCTCGTCGCCGGTGCGCCCTGCTGCCGATGATGCTTGCGCGGAGCAGTCTCGCGAAGGCACGGCGGTTGCACAAACAACAAGCATCAAGCAAACTGCGAGAGATGTGAGGGCGGAGAATCCAAAACCCATCGGTGGTCTGCCGCATCCCAAGGTCCGCCGCGGTGGCGGAAGACACTCGTCGTCATCCTCGGAGTCGTCTGTTGCCACTGATACCGAGTCCACGGGCGCAACGGTCCCCATGTTGTGCATTGCGAGGGTCGGCTCCGGCCCCGTGAGGTCCAAGTCGACCGCGAACTTGTCCATGAAGGACATGTGCGGCTCGTGCGCGTGCAACGCGCTGACGGGGTACATCTCCTCGTCGGACACCACCGACTGCGGAGCGGAGGGCGGCGCTGGCGGCGGTGGTACGACCGGAGCGTCGTCATGGACCTTCGCATGGACCTTGAAGTTGTTGATGTTCGTAGCACCACCAACCGCGCAAACCCCGAAGCGGGTGTCAGCGGGCTGGCGGCACTCCAGATACTCGTCGATGGTGTCGGGCACCCGCTCCTCGGCGACAGCGAAGGAGAAGGCGGAGACGGTGTCGTAGAGCTCCGGCTTGCCGTCCGCAGTGCAGCAGACGGTGTCGAAACGGGCGGCGTCGTTGTCGTCCATGGCGTCCTGGAACAGCGTGGCGAGTACGTCGTTCTCGCTGTCCGCAATGCTGAAACCGTGTGCGCCAACATGTCCGCGTGGCCCGCCGTTCGGGCAGTCCTGATGCCAATGCTTCTCCGCCGTAGCGGAGCATGTCGGGTGCCGGCACAAAGGAACGAACGTACCGGTGGGCTTGTGGAAAGCTACCTTCCCCGAAGACTTCCCACGGAAGGCTTGCGGGAAGTTGCCGTGCTCGGGAAGGGGCTTCGCCGCGAAGCGGACGCCGTCACCATGTCCACCGCGTCCGATGGCGTTCTTCTTGTCGTTGCGGGGCGTGAAGCCCTTCGAGTCGTCGATACGGGTGTGAAGGAACTTGATCTCTTTCTTCATGTCAAAGAGCTGGTCGCGGAGCTCGCCGAAGTTGGGCTTAAATTCCTCGTCGTCGCTCTGTCCAGCCAGGGTGAGGGCGGAGAACGTGCGCGTAACAGGCGGGATGTGCGAATCCGCCCCGTTTTGTGCGTAGCACTCACGGGTCCATTGCTGAATGGTGGCAAGGGACTCCGTCGCACGTTGGTCGTGCAACAGAAGCCGGTTGACGACCGGGGCGTAGAAAACCGGGTCGAGGGACTTGATGAACAAGGACTTGACCTCCATGTCGTCGAGGGTGCTCTTCCGTCGAGCGGACCGAAGAGCGGCGTTGAAGGCGGCGATAGCCCGCGACGGGTCGAACTGGTTGATCTTGATGGCCAGAAGGTCTGCGGTGCCCTGATCCGCCGGAATCCAGAAGCATTCTGGCGATCTCCAACAACACCCGTTTCCCATCAAACGGGTGTGTCTCCGCCGAAGACTCCATCCAGTCTGCCGCGGGCGACACCGGAGCGATGATGAATTCCAGTGTCGAAAATAGTAGTTTGTTCGCCTCGGCGCGAACGGGCAACGTAGCATCCTCCAGGTCGAACAGAGATGAAAACGCGGACTCCTCAGTGACGAAAATGTCCCGTAATGCCAGCAGCATACGGGCGAAAACAGAGCTGAAGTTCGATTCCGTACCATCAAAACGTCCATGTTTGTCGTCGTACACCTTCTTGATGACGAGCTTGGCGGCGCGCTCGTCGAAGGATTCCTTCGCCAGACGTTTGACCGCGTCGAGGAACAGTGCCCCTGCCGATTGGGCAGCCGGTGCAGCCGCAACCGTAGGAGTGGCCGGTGTGGTTGCATGCCTGGCTGCGGCATCGTCGAAAATGGTAACTAGTGAGCGGCGTGCGGCCGCAGTGTGTGATCTAGTAGAGGTACCCATGATGAAATGACCGCAGAGACAGGGTGAGGTGGATAATGCGAGGCGAGGCTAACGGTGTGGGCGACGGCTTGCGAGTTGCGGCGGGTTGTCGAGGATAAATCGGGAAAACAGCAAATTGTACGCGGTCGTGTGGGACGAAAGGACGTGATCAATGTCGGACGGTGTGCTAGCGACCAGGAACAACAAAATCCAGCCCAACGATACTGCACGGAAAATAAGCTGCCGTACGCGCTACCCAATCATGTCCAATCAACCGCGCATCCGTAACTGAGCCATACCGCCCGTACCGAAAACCTCTCTAACGCGGGTCCCTCACCCCATCTCAAGCGTCGGTGTTTAGCCAATCATGGCCAAAGTCGCAGTGTAAAATTAAGCGTGCGTGGTACCAAACCTGCTGAATATATCAGCTGGACTGTATATTCGGTGCGATAGAGATAATCAAAATAGATAATCGGGGAGAATACTCAGTCTCTTCCCGTTATATGTTCGGGGTCTAGGGTTCCGGGACCGGTGACAGTCATACTCCGGGACCGGTGACACCCTAACTATAGGAATGACAGTCGGGGTGTCACTTCCAGCACAGATTCCACATCGGTCCGGGACCGCCGCAGTGGGCGTTGGGAGCCTTAAGTATGGGGGGCTTACGTATGGGGGGCAGGGTGCACCTTTAAACGCGCGTTTAAACGCCAAAAGGGGATGCGCGTTTAAACGCGTTTCACGTTATAACCAACCTAGCCTAGGGATGCCAAAACATCTAGCCCTCCCGCCCCCGCGATATGGGAATTCGGGGAAGTATGATATTGGGGGTCAAAAATCGCCTTAATAAGGTGTTTTCGGCGTATGGGGGTACCCTCAGAGCTCAGACCCGTCGACAATTTAAATAGGGCATAGCTCGTTGTCAACCTCCTCCCCTGACATGGGGTCAATGCCCCCCTTTCCCCCGTGGTGCGCGTGGATGATACGTCTAACCTCTGCTCCTTATGATTTGGAACGGACCAAATTACCTTACTGTACTAGTTACTGTAGGCTTATTCTACGCGTTGGGTGGCAGCAAAGTCGTCAAGACGATGTCGTCAATCGCCGACGACGCCATGTTACCAACCCGTAGGATGGATTTGTGACATTGCCATGTCGCGACAGATCTTTAGATTCCCTTCAAAATGCTATATTCCTCCACATCAGAAATTATCGCCACCGATCGATTTTCCATCTGAAAGCTACAGAGCGTCTACATGGGACCCATCGGGAACGGATAATGAGAAGTTCAAGGTTTAAACCACGAAATCTCGATCATAGCGAAACTCGACCATGGTCGAGATTTCTCAACTACGTTTCGCTATAGATCCCCGGAATATTCTGCCTACGTGGGGGGGGATATCCGCGTCCCGTCAGCGTTCAGATCGTACGGCGAGCTCCCGGGGGGACTCATGATTTATCCAAGATCCCCGGGGAGGGGGCGCCGCTAGGGCGGGGGGCGGGGGGGCGGGGGGAGGGGCGCGAAGCGCCCGTAGGGGGCGGGGGGCGGGGGGCGCGCCCGTAGGGCGGGGGGGGCGGGGGGCGGGGGGAGGGGCGCGAAGCGCCCAGAGGCGGGGGCGCGAAGCCCCCGTAGGGGCAGGGGGCGGGGGCGCGAAGCGCCCCAGAGGGGGGGGGCGGGGGGCGCCCCGTAGGGCGGGGGGCGGGGGGTAGAAGGAGGGGGGTTGGGGGGAGTACATCCGGCAAAAGGGGGGTTTCTTACGATTTTTGAGGTTTATATATTTTATTTCTCAACCCTTGAGGAATTCCCTCAAGGGTTGAGGTTTTTGCTTCGCACTCTTTAGGATAGAAAAGTTGTTTTATATATGTTGAATTATATCATGAAGAAAAAATCGATATCACTATATAATAATCCATCTAGTTCCTCAACCCTTCACCTCACTCTTAAGGAGGGGTTGAGTTTTTTTCCTCAAGAGGTTTATATTACTTTTCCAAAATGATATAAATTCTTACCTCACCTCCTATGCTCTTGTACATTTTCCTCAACCCTTGAGGATTTCAGCTTCCGCCCTTGAGGTTTTCTGCTTCAACCCTTGCCCTTTTCCCCTTGACCATTCGGAACTATTTCCCCTCAACCCTCGAGGAAATTCCCTCAACCCTTGAGGAAATTCCCCTCTACCCTTGAGGAAATTCCCCTCAACCCTCGAGGAAATTCCCCCCAACCCTTGAGGAAATTCCCCTCAACCCTTGAGGAACGAAATTTCCCTCAACCCTTCAAGAAATTTCCCTCAACCCTTGAGGAAATTCTCTCAACCCTTGAGGAAATTCTCTCAACCCTTGAGGTTTTCCCTCAACCCTTGAGGAAATTCCCACAACCCTTGAGGAAATTTCCCTCTACCCTTGAGAAATTTCCCTCAACCCTTCAGGAAATTTCCCTCAACCCTTGAGGAGTTTCCCTAAACCCTTGTGGAAATTTCCCTCTACCCTTGAGGAAATTTCCCTCAACCCTTGAGGAAATTTTCCTCAACCCTTGAAGAAATTCCCTCAACCCTTGAAGAAAGTTCCCTCTACCCTCGAGGAAATTTCCCTCAACCCTTGAGGAAATTCTCTCAACCCTTGAGGTTTTCCCTCAACCCTTGAGGAAATATCCTCTACCCTTGAGGAAATTCCCTCAACCCTTGAGGAAATTTCCCTCGACCCTTGAGGAAATTTCCCTCAACCCTTGTGGAAATTCCCTCAACCCTTGAGGAAATTCCCACAACCCTTGAGGAAATTTCCCTCAACCCTTGAGGAGTTTCCCTAAACCCTTGTGGAAATTTCCCTCTACCCTTGAGGAAATTCCCTCAACCCTTGAGGAAATTTCCCTCAACCCTTGAAGAAATTCCCTCAACCCTTGAAGAAATTTCCCTCTACCCTCGAGGGAATTTCCCTCAACCCTTGAGCAAATTCTCTCAACCCTTGAGGTTTTCCCTCAACCCTTGAGGAAATATCCTCTACCCTTGAGGAAATTCCCTCAACCCTTGAGGAAATTTCCCTCAACCCTTGAGGAAATTTCCCTCAACCCTTGTGGAAATTCCCTCAACCCTTGAGGTTTTCCCACAACCCTTGAGGAAATTCCCCTCAACCCTTGAGGAAATTTCCCTCAACCCTTGTGGAAATTTCCTTCAACCCTTGTGGAAATTCACTCAACCCTTGAGGCCTTTTCCCACAACCCTTGAGGAAATTCCCTCAACCCTTGAGGAAATTTCCCTCTACCCTTGAGGTTTCCCCTCTACCCTTGAGGAAATTTCCCTCGACCCTTGAGGAAATTTCCCTCAACCCTTGAGGAAATTTCCTCTACCCTTGAGGAAATTTCCCTCAACCTTTGAGGAAATTTCCCTCTACCCTTAAGGAAATTCACTCAACCCTTGAGGCCTTTTCCCACAACCCTTGAGGCCTTTCCCCTCAACCCTTGAGGCTTTCCCCCTCAACCCTCGAGGCCTATTCCCTCAACCCTTGAGGCTTTACCCTGAACCCTTGAAGTCCTTTTCCCTATCCAATGGCGATCGGATGGTATGCCATGCTCCCCCAACCCTATATACACTTGTATTTTACTTTGTGATCTCCGGCAAGTGACGAGCATAGGCCCATCAGTGCTTGAGATGATTTCCCAATCTGAAAGTGTGCCCTCGTGGGCAACGCCGGCTTGCGAAATAGGGCGCAAAATGCAAGATACCCCCGGGGGGGTATGGATGCCTATCTAAGCAACTATATTACGATAGAATATTTGTCTAAATACTTCGGATATGCGGATAAATATTAGCAAGGTGATCACTTGATAGTATGAAATATGATAGATATTGCTTTCATCCATGCGACAACGGTATTAACGGTAACGCGAAGCGGCTGCATACTGTACGCGTACCGCGTACGAAACGTTTACTGTGACACGAGTAGAAAACGCGTCACGGGTTTTCGTAATTATCATTATTTTAATTTTCACTTAAATTGCACACACAGTTTACAATAGCTCAGTGGCACAACCTCTGTCAAGCGAAACATCGCTTGAGGTCCAGGGTTCGATTCTGCATAGGGTGGCCATGGGGGAGTTTTATAGTTCTGCCAAACGTACTCGTAGAGCATACAATATCTTGAACAACAATAATAAATTAAATGGAAGTACCATGATATATTGTAAAAGACATTTTCCTATACTATCCGAACTGCACTGGCAGCGATGCAACCCGAGATGTGCAATGGTCTTATCAATATTGAATTATATCATTAGTTGTACACAGAAGGACGGAAATATATAAAATCTATGTCCCCGCCCTTCCCTTCCTTTCCTCCTAGGGACGTTTTCTTCCCTCCAATCTGCCCCCCCACCCCCCACTACACTCTCTCTAACTCCCCAACGGATCAATCAATTGTTGGGCTTCAAAATTGCAATCAATCAAAATTGGGTCTACTATCATAATATGGCAAAAAAGCGTTAAATAGGATAAACCAAATATGGTATCGATTGCAACTGAATGGACCCAATCATCAATTGGTGGCATGCCTCGGACTTCACCATTCTACTACCTAAAAATCAACTCGTTTGCTGAGCTTGTAAACAAGGCATCGGCGGAGATATGCACTTTTATCATCAAAACCTATACGAAGCGATTCACGTTATCATAATTGATCAAGGGCAAGTATCGTGGGTTATTGAAGCTAGTCTAGTCGTCCTTAGACACACGTATTTTGCAATTTTATACATAATATTCAATGGAATGTTAATTTAGCTCAATCCGGTGCTCCCCCGGGAGCTCCCACACTACGCGGCTTTTTACGAGGACGAAATTCTGGGCACGACACGGCATGTTGGTGATATCCGCCTCGCTTGGATAAACCCTTTGACTGTTGCTTATCTTGTAGCTCCCGGATCCTCTCCGCTTTATTGCATGTGCACCTTGATGAAACTCCAAGCCCATTGATCGGTCCTGCGAACCCAGGATGAGATATGTGGAGATATGTGAGATATGTGGAGCTCCCAGCAAGGCCGCCACCCATGATCCCTACACGATATTCAACATGAGGGATGAAAGCTCACCGGTTTCCTATGAAAAGCGGATTATGTGCAAGGGCGTTTGCTCGATCACCTGCTTCCTGCTGTGGAGTATGAGAGTGCTGGACGCCATCCCCGCCAAGGCCGTTGCCGGCTGCTCCAGCATGCGGCCGCGCAAGGCCTGCCACTCCGCCACCCATGATCCCGGAACAATAGTTAGCATGAGGGATGAAAGGTCAAAGGTTTCCTACGAGAAGCGGGTTGTGTGTATGGGGAGTTTTCTCACTTACTTGCTTCTTGCTGTGGGGTAGCTGAGTGTTGGATGCTGCCAACCCCGCCAAGGCAATTGCGGGCTGCTCTAGCACGTGGCTGCGTAGGGCCTGCAAGGCCGCCAGCCATGATTCCTACACGATATTCAACATGAGGGATGAAAGCTAAACGCTTTCCTCCTATGAGCGGGCGAGCGGGCTGCGTGCAAGTGAGCATGCCGACTCACTTGCATTCTGCGGTGCAGCGGGGGAGTGTTGGACGCCAGCCCCACCGAGGCTGCTGCGGGCTGCTGCAACATGCGGCTGCGTAGGGCCTGCAGCAACCGCCACCCATGAGAGACTCCTACTATCACGATATTCAGCATGAGGGATGAAAGGTCAAAGGTTTCCTCCTATGAGCAAGTTGCGTTCAAGGGAGCATGCTGACTCGCCTGCTTCCTGCTGTGGAGCAGCAGAGTGCTGAACGCCACTCTCGCCAAGGCCGCCGCGGGCTCCTTCAGCATGTGGCTGTGCAGGGCCTGCAAGGCCCCCACCCATGATCCCTACACGATATGAGGGATGATTAGATGAAAGCTCGATGCTTTCCTGAAATAAGCGGGCCGCATGCAGGGGAGCATGGTCACTCACGTGCTTCTTGCTGTGGTGCAAGAGAGTGCTGGACGCCAGCCCCGCCGAGGCTGCTGCGGGCTGCTGCAACATGCGGCTGCGTAGGGCCTGCAGCAACCGCCACCCATGAGAGACTCCTACTATCACGATATTCAGCATGAGGGATGAAAGGTCAAAGGTGTCCTCCTATGAGCAAGTTGCGTTCACGGGAGCATGCTGACTCGCCTGCTTCCTGCTGTGGAGCAGCAGAGTGCTGAACGCCACTCTCGCCAAGGCCGCCGCGGGCTCCTTCAGCATGTGGCTGTGCAGGGCCTGCAAGGCCCCCACCCATGATCCCTACACGATATGAGGGATGATTAGATGAAAGCTCGATGCTTTCCTGAAATAAGCGGGCCGCATGCAGGGGAGCATGGTCACTCACGTGCTTCTTGCTGTGGTGCAAGAGAGTGCTGGACGCCAGCCCCGCCGAGGCTGCTGCGGGCTGCTGCGGCATGCTGCTGCGCAGAGCCTGCAGCAGCCGCCACCCATGAGAGACTCCTACTATCACGATATTCAGCATGAGGGATGAAAGGTCAAAGGTTTCCTCCTATAATCGGGCTGCGTGTATGGGGAGTTTTCTCACTTACCTGCTTCCTGCTGTGGGGCGGCAGAGTGCTGGATGTTGCCAGCCCCGCCAAGGTTGTTGCGGGCTACTCTAGCATGTGGTTGCGAAGGGCCTGTAAGTCCGCCACCCATGATTCCTACACGATATTTAGCATGAGGGATGAAAGCTAAACGCTTTCGTCCTATGAGTAGGTTGCGTGCAAGGGAGCATGCTTACTTACCTGCTTCCTGCTGTGGAGCAACTGAGAGCTGGACGCCACTCTCTCCGGTATGCGGTTGCGCGGGGCCTGCACGGCCCCCACCCGATCTTCTGTGATATTGTATTCGGTATGGGGGATAACGGTGTGAGCATTTGATGTTGGGCAAATGTGAAGCAAGTATTCTCACCTACTTCTTCTTGTTGTGTGCGAGCATAATGGCGCCGCACAACTTCTTCCGCCGAGTCCGCTAATCTTGTAGCCTCCTCCTCACTTATTTCCATGCAATCTGGCACAGAAGGAAAGAGCAATGCATGTATCGCATCCCGCAGCCCAACCTTCTTTCCACTGTGCTCGAATGCCGTCTCTGGAGAACCACCTGATAGTAATTGAGCTATATGACGATATATCTTAGCTTCACGAGATTGCTCACCTCCTTCTTCCAGCACCACGGCTCGATCAACAAGTTGCCTTGCTGCTTCATCTGGATGATTCAGCATATACGAGTGCAGCACGCCATCCACCCGAGTAGACGCTTCGTGCTCGCGCCATTTGGCACACATGTCACATGGACATGTCTTACGCCGCGTTGCGCATCGAGCGCAAGGGCAATAAGTAGGATTTGCAGCATACTCTTCACGGTGAAGTTGCTCCCGCTCTTGTTGTTGGAGAAAGTAATCATAAAGGAAGACCTCTCCATTGTCCTCACCAATGCCCACTTGCTCTGGGTATGGCTTGGGTAGCGAGACCAACTCGGCTAGGTGATTCGCCTCAACCTGCAACCATGGCTTGTAGTGTCCCACCGCTGGAGTGGCCACTTGATGGGCATCATACCAGACCTCTCGCTCCTTGTCCATGGTGAATTGTACGAGGCCCTCGATGGTCAAAGCTTGAGCTAGCATTGGATGCATACCTTGGTTTGCGAAATGCCCCTCCTCCGTGTGCAGTGATTCTACTTTGCCGCCACGCACGCAGGTCCATTCTTGCAAGCCGTGTTTAGACTTGGGTGGAGAACGTCTTTTCACGTAGTGATTATCCGCGATGTCCACAATATCATGTATACGCTGAAGTTGTTGTCGAACGGCATCGTCGGTGCCTCGAGTGAAGAGCTCTTCACCAATCTCAGGATCAAAGCAACCACTCCACTTTCTATGCCACTCTTCCAACTTCCTCTGAATGTCACCTGCTCGCCGAGTGTAGTGTCGAATGAACTTACGGTATCGACGTCGAAAAACGCCTGTGCCATAAATAACCATCAATACCGAATGTTGGTCATGGGGTTCCCCACATCACGGGCCAACCACGCACCACGGTTGATGCACACCGCATCCTAGTGGCATAGATGGTGGCACGCGGGTAACAGGCTCACATCATTGGGCAGCCACGACGGCCGATGCACACTGCATGGTGGTGGTCGTAAGAGTGAGATGGCATGCAAGGCACAAGCTGGCCCACCTTACGATGCAACCACCAAGGTTGATGCTCAATGCATTGTGGGCGCATAGGACGCAGGCGGTATGCAAGTGATATGGAGGAATTAGCGGTATGCAAGTGATATGGAGGAGTTAGCATCCACCTGACGCCTTGAGTTCATTGATTTGATCGTCATCATGCACTTTGCCATTGAGTGTCCCCTTTCTCAAAGCCTCACACACCTGTCACATGTCTCGTACTGATAAACAAGTTTGATCGCATATGTGTATCACATCTACTTTGTCTTGAATACCGCAGTAGCATGCATGCTCTAGCACGCAAGCAAACAAGGCTATGCGTACATGTAAATATTAGGAAATACAAAAACTCATACAACCTGAGGTTGTATATACATTTTTGCGAGTTTTAGTATATCATGCACCATTGCATCTTTTTGAATTATCAAATGAGAATGAAAAAATGTCTTGCACAAAGTGTTATCTCATCGATCATCATCGCCAAAACCGCTCCAGTACCTCCAGTACAGTGTGTTATAATCCTAATCCTACATTTCCATTGTGTTAACACGCACAACGTCTGCGATCTTTTCCAACATACTACAACGATACATGCATACATACCTCAAAGAGATCATTCACATTGTCCCAAAAAACAACTTCACTTAATTCACGGACCGCAACTCCAAATTTAGCATGGTTCTTTCTCAACGTCTTCGAGATCCTCTTCAACCAATGAAAAATGTCCAGTCTTCCCGTTGACCATGGCCATAGGGCACCCCACACATTTTCACAAGATGGAAAATTGTCCGTAAAGTGCTCCTGCGAGAAACCACAAGAATTGATGGCTAGGACTTAGATTTTATGACGATATTGTTGAGATAACATTCGCTGCGACCACAAATGCTCCACACATCATAAATGGCATGGATTAGAAACATGTATGTGGTTATCAAATGGTATCAATATACAAAAAGAAGCATATATAGCTGGCCATGGGTGGGACACAAGGTTGAATAATTACCGTAGGTCGCCAACCGACAGCTCGATGTGCCAAATCCTCGATGGCATGCAAGATTTCAGTTGTGCCTGTGGTCTTTGTCAAGAGTGCACATCCGCACATCAAGAAACCATTAACAACATTCCATACTTGCTTACCTAGCACATCCCCAAAGTTTTTGGCGGTGTTGAATGTGTGGTCGGAACTGGCCGTGGTGTGCTCTTCATTGGACGATGTGCCTGCCGTAATCAATTCGCTCGACATCATGTATATCATGTGCCTCAAAAGCATACCGCGATCGGCGGCGATGAGCATTATGGATGGATTTGACTTATATCATCATTTCATAAGAGATATTCAAGAAGTTCAATTCATGGATGGTGAAGCCATGCATCTAAAAAATACGGGAGTGTCACTCACCGTCATGTCCAACGGTCGGCATTTTAGTGCCTACTGCTTGCATTTGTTGGGTGCGATATTGATGCCTAGAAATGGCTTCCTTGTCAGCGATGAAGCAAGTTCCCGGAAAATAATGTGCCGCTTTATAATAGTCGCGCAACGTTTGGCCTGTTAAAAGACAATTTCAAAATGCGTGTAGCTTATATTATTAGTGGACCGACTACGGCACCGCACAAACACATACAGACACACATTGAACGGGATGAGATCGGCCGACAAATAAAAGCCAACCCACATGGAAACAACATGGAAAGATGCATACACACATGGCCACAACGGACCAATCGTGCTTTACACACACTGTATTCAGCACACACACTTTGGAGCACTTATTATTTCGAGTCCCCGTAGCTCTCTACTGAAGGATGAGACCCCCTAAGCCTTGCTAAAACAACGGAAGCCCTCTGCCCTTGCACCATCGGTGCACTACTGCTATGCATCAGAAGTCGATTTGGCTGAGCTGTCCGATCAATCCGCGTCTCCACCACAAAGTCTACGAGCATGGTCACCTTTTTGCTCCCCAATCCTGACATGGCCAATTGAACCCTTGTGCGGTTGTCCTAACCAAGAAGTGGTGCGCTTATATGAATCCAACCCATCTCTAAATTTGTGCATCTGGCACCAGCGCAAGAGAATGTTGGCGATATAGTGATGACCTGTAGGTAATGAATCACGCCCTAGCCATCGTTCGAAGGGTGGAAAAGTTTGGATTTGGCGTGTATCATGTGGATTGTGTTTCTTCCATATCTTCGCATGCTCCAAGTAATCACAAAGATCCTCGTTGTACACTGCCTACAATATTCACCTCCACCAATTTTTTTCAAACAAACATTCCCGAGGAAGGATATCATGGAGGTGGCTTATATGCACATGTAATCCCACGCACATGATACCGCACATGATACCGCAGGGTTCTATGCAGGGTTTGTATATATGTACACTGCCTACAATATTCACCTCCACCAATTTTTTTCAAACAAACATTCCCGAGGAAGGATATCATGGAGGTGGCTTATATGCACATGTAATCCCACGCACATGATACCGCACATGATACCGCAGGGTTCTATGCAGGGTTTGTATATATGTACATGTATATGCATTCAAGAATAGGAGAATATATATATATTGCCGAGAATATATATAAATTGTATATATGTACACTCCCTACAATATTCACCTCCACCAATTTTTTTCAAACAAACATTCCCGAGGAAGGATATCATGGAGGTGGCTTATATGCACATGTAATCCCACGCACATGATACCGCACATGATACCGCAGGGTTCTATGCAGGGTTTGTATATATGTACACTGCCTACAATATTCACCTCCACCAATTTTTTTCAAACAAACATTCCCGAGGAAGGATATCATGGAGGTGGCTTATATGCACATGTAATCCCACGCACATGATACCGCACATGATACCGCAGGGTTCTATGCAGGGTTTGTATATATGTACATGTATATGCATTCAAGAATAGGAGAATATATATATATATATTGCCGAGAATATATATAAATTGTATATATGTACACTGCCTACAATATTCACCTCCACCAATTTTTTTCAAACAAACATTCCCGAGGAAGGATATCATGGAGGTGGCTTATATGCACATGTAATCCCACGCGCATGATACCGCACATGATACCGCAGGGTTCTATGCAGGGTTTGTATATATGTACATGTATATGCATTCAAGAATAGGAGAATATATATATATATATTGCCGATTATAGCCGATTAGCGCGCTTGTGCTAAATAATTTCTAGCACAAGAGCGCCGGGCGCGCTCATAACGTAACATATGCATACGTATGTATGCATACTACATATATAAATATATAAATATATGTATTTATACATATAAATACAGCATATATATATTATACACACACACATGCATATCCATGCATTCAAATTGATGGTTATAATATATCACCTTCAAGTAGAGGGTCGTTTTGCTCATTATATGCTCGCCGTTGTCGTAGGTGAGGATATCGTGCTCCACGGAGTCCGTGAAACTCTCACCAAAGTGGAAATTCTGACCCGGAACGGCATATTCAGACCGAACTGGATACGCTCTACGATATCGCCGTGGCAGCCTAAACATTTAAGCAAACAGATGAAACGAGATCAGTTGACAAAAGCCAGCCCACCATTATCCCCGTGGATATAAGAAGCGATTCTGGAATTATTTATTATATGTGCCCTCAAACGGATGAAATCATACCCAACGATGAGGACTTTTTGCGCCTCACTCACATGGTCGCCCAAGGTACACACCGGGGCCACGCCAAGATACTACCAACATTTGAACTGATCGATGGTGCAAGGCCGGAGGCTTCACTGGATGACGAGTTTGGTATAGATTCTGGGTAGTTATAGTGTAACCAGTCTTCTGCAGCTACGGTGTGCCAAAAGAGTTAGTGCAAGGATAAGCCACGTACCTTTGAAGGATGTAGGGATCCGTGGCGCCATATTTCTTCTGGCATGTGTTGCATTTATATTGAGATTGTGCCATAAAGGCTGGGCGCCTGCAACCCCTGATGAGGATTTTCATATTGCCATTCGAACGGCTCAATGAGCATCGGAGGTGCTGAAGTGGATGGTTGCAGCACATCAAAGCAGCGCGGACTTCGGGATCCCCAGCTAGATTCAAGTCAGGACGTTGTAGATATAAGCTAACATCCCGGTTAGCATGTGCATGCACATCTGGGAAGGTGGTGGGCGATTGGTCGATCTCTCGAGGGAAGTGATACACCCACGCCCCTTCATCGATTGCACACACCCACAATTCACATGCCACTTTATTTGTTAGTTTCCACCAAGAATGAAAGCTATTCATTAGAAATATGAAAGAAAAAATACGTCATAGACATGAATGAATGTCCGAGCTCAAAAATCACGCGTCGTGTAACGCATGCCCGGAATGCGACAACCTGAATGTCAACAAGGATTCCAAGTACACCTCTGTAAAGCGCATGTAAAAAATTATACAACACCGTTTATATGTCAATTTAAATAATAAGTAAGCGGTGCATGAATGTAATGATTTATTGCCGACAAAATCGCTATTGAAGTATAGTCCGAACAATTTACTATTTATTCACCATCGCTTACAAATATATACCAATCAACAAAAATTCCATATACATCATGAAGAAAAAATATTTTCGACCAGTTTTGAAATAGGCGTCAAGTGCTCAAGTCTACTACATGACAATTGGCGTGATAAGTTTTTTTTACCCGCCACGGCTATGCGAGATATGCGTTATTTCCATGATTGCTCCTATCTCGCGAATTGACATGTGTATGTGTTTATCCTTGGACCGACTCCTTTGGCATTCCGTAGCCACAGAAGATCGGCTGCACTATGTACCCACGCCGGGGATCAAAGGACATGTGTGTGTGTGTGTGTATGTGACCACTCACCAGGTAAGACCTCTTCCTTGTACTTCGCATATCGATCTGCAGGGAAGGGTATGCCATCGGAGTGTTTGACTTTTAAGCCACGGTCCACCATCTCCGACCGCGCCAAATCCTCGATTCCTGGTGGGAGGCATAACCCATCCTCGACATCGCATGCATCATCCGCGACAAATTCACCAACCCGGTCTTCACCATCCCGGTCTTCTGTTGGTTGCGCGGGCATGGCACCCAACCCCGTGATGGTGGAATATATGAGAATGGCTTTCTTCAAGGCAGACACACAGCTATGGCCCATCTCACGTAGAGAGAAGGACCATCGCGGTCTCGGCTGAGATGTCTTGGAAATGGGGGTTGCTGCAGAGCCTGCACGACGAAAGGAACACATACAATGTCAACCATCACGAGATATGTCAAAAGAGTAGTGTTGGATGCCAGCCCCACCAACGTTATTGCCGACTGCATGCTTCAGCATGTGAGGCGTAAAAGACATGCGTGAAAGCCATGATGATGATAATATGAGATATGAATAGTGTCATAATTACTTTATCAAGTTAGTTTTTATAAGGCAGCAATGCCCATCCATCCATGCATGGCGCTTGCTGCACCATGAATTCAAAGCTATGCAATATATATATGTAAAGAACCCATATATATATATACATATATATAAAGAACCCATATATATATATATAAAGAACCCAAGCATCCCGTTGAGTAAGCCACACCGCTATACTTTGCTGAGTTATCCATAAAGTGGCACCCTTGGACGCTTAGGGATGCTTCATAATCATGGAGACAAAACACCCCACCAGCACCGCTGCCAACAACATTTTCAAAGAACACGGCCGAGATGGCTCTAATCTCTGCAGCACCCACTTGATAGATACATCCGCCTCCAGTTCTTGCCATGTTACGTATGAAGCGGCTGCTGTTGACTTTAACATACTGAGAATCCATGGTGTTGCTGACAACAGCGTCAGTGTCAACTTATCCAGGAGGTGTTAACAGTGTGGGCAAAATGTTATTGGGCGCGGTGAGTGTGGCGGATGGTGTTATTGTTGTTGCTGCTGTTGTGATTGTCGCGATGCGCATCATGCATCATGCATTAGTAACAAGTCATGCACCTTGTGAAGAATGCGGACCATGCTGGTGCAGTGGGTGTTGTGCATGTGGGTGACAATGCTGCTGCGGCTGTTGCCGCCGCTGCTGCTGCTGCTGCGGGTGGGGGTGTGACAATGCTGCCGCCCCACCGCCGCCGACGGCATGTGCCGCAGCAGCAGCTGCTGCAGCTGCTGCGCCCGTGCACGCCCCCCCCTCACACAAAACATGACACCTTATCCCTGAGGGGTTAACATAGTGGGCAAAATGTTATGCGGGGTACGTGTAAACAAGTTGAAAGAGTGCACACTTATCATCGATTGCTTTTGCACGTGAGGCCTAAAAGACATGAGTACATGTCATGATGATGACAATATGAGATAAAAAATAGTAGCATTATTTTGCAATACAACAATGAAGTAACATATAAAGCTGATTGTAGGAGGTCATTAGTATTATTTGTAACATGGTCTATCCACCAAAGTCACACGCACGCACCTGTCCCTACGTGAACTGGTGGGAGGTGCTGACTATGCTGCGGGTGTAGTGTATGCAATAGTTCTTGTTGTTGTTGGGTGTGCAGTGCAACTGCCCCACCGCCGCCGCTAGCATGTGTTGTGCTTGTCGCGCCTGTTCCCCGAACACGCACCCTCGCAACGGTGTGTGAGCTGCATGTCGCACTGGTCATTACTTTCTCAAGTCGATTTTTCATGCGGCATGAACACGCATACCTATGCACAAAAACGTAGTATGCAGTACGGAGCAAGCGAGCGAAACACGTTGTATGTGTGTGTTGATCCTTGGACCGACACCTTTGGCATCCCGTAGCCACGGAAGACTGGCCGCACTATGCACCCATTTCAGGGATCAAGTTTCCAGGGTTGGTGTGCCCATCTCAGGGATCAAAATTTCAGGGTGTGCCCATTTCGGGGATCAAACTTTCGGGGTGTTTGTGCGTGTATGTTTGTATGCATAACGCACGTATTATGAATATATATTGTGTATTTAACAAATGATGTACATGGATGCATGCATGAAGATATAGCGATATTCCCCAATATCGCACATGCTCCAGTATTGTACCTGGAGGTTGCAGCCCGTGCGTCATCAGCGCGGGGTGTTGCGGATGCCGCGGTGCGGCACGAAAGCCAATTAGTCCGCCAAGACCTGGTGCCATGACGCCCGTGCCGCCGCTAATAGTCCCACGCATGAATATGAACAAACACAAGCGAACACGCACATCTATATAGAGAGAAACGAACTGAGTATGCATTATAGAGCAAGCAAGCAAATGATCATGGATATATTTACATATATCCAAAAATACCATCATAAGACATCACGCATCATTCATTAGTAACAACCCCCCGCCAACGCACACGCAGCTTGTTCCTGATGCTCACCATGTTGGTGCGGTTGCATGTGCGGATGGTGCGGTGGGTATGGGTGTGGCTGAGGGTGTTGTTGTTGCTGTTGATGCCATTGTTGCGGTTGGTGATGAGTAGTGTGCGGTGCTGTTACGGCCCCACCTCCGCGGACGTCATGTGCTGCGGCTGTTGCCCGCCAAAGTCTATCAAGAATAATTATGCACATCCATATACACGTATCTATGGAATCTTTGTTATGTATAGCATCCTTCAGAATATACATAATTTTTGGCATGAGACCTTGGAATTTTTGACACGCGTGAATGCAGCATAAGTAACAAAACCCCGCTCAACAAATAAGACACGCACCTTGTTGATGATGCCCACCATGCGGGTATTGTTGCATATGCAGATGGTGTTGTGCATGTGGGTGACAATGCTGCTGCTGCTGCTGCTGCTGCTGCTGCTGCTGCGGGTGGGGGTGTGACAATGCTGCTGCCCCACCGCTGCCAACGGCATGTGCTGCACCAGCAGATGCAGCGGCTGCTGTTGCGCCCGTGCACGCCCCGCCCTCACACAAAACATGACAGCTTATCCCTGAGGGATTAACAGTGTGGGCAAAATGTTATTGGGCGCGGTGAGTGTGGGTGTGGCTGATGGTGTTTTTGTTGTTGCTGTTGTTGTGATTGTTGCGATGCGCATCATGCATCATGCATTAGTAACAAGTCACGCACCTTGTGAAGAATGCGGACCATGCTGGTGCAGTGGGTGTTGTGCATGTGGGTGACAATGCTGCTGCTGCGGGTGGGGGTGTGACAATGCTGCCGCCCCACCGCCGCCGACGGCATGTGCCGCAGCAGCAGCTGCTGCAGCTGCTGCGCCCGTGCACCCCCCCCCCTCACACAAAACATGACAGCTTATCCCTGAGGGGTTAACATAGTGGGCAAAATGTTATGGGGGGTACGTGTAAACAAGTTGAAAGAGTGCACACTTAAACGGTGTGCACAATATTCATTTGACACATTAAGATGATCCCTTGCAAGGTTGTACACATGTATGAACTGCGCGGCTACTAAGGTTCTGACACTGTTCTAAGAGCGATATTCATATATAGCCTAGAATGTTGTAAGCAAGTTGAAAAATAGAATAAACTAACGTGAAGTCCTAGTTGAGCACCACGGGGGCATGAGCAATAAGGTGAGGTGATCGGACCTCCTGAGTGTCCCGAAATCTGTGTCGCGGGATCCTGCGTCGTAATTCCTGCAGATGTAACACGTGGCCAATAGTCACGGAAATAGATGCAAACTGATAGATGCACACTTCCAAAATATGAGAATGCACACGGACTAAGAAAAACAACTAAGTAAACATACAGAACAACGCACGTGCTTGGCGATCCCGCAAGGTTTCGTGGTACATCTGTGTTTGCTGGAGCGTTGGCTGGGCACCTATTAGAACGCAACCCACGCAACATTTGTTAACTATGCATACGTTGTAGGTAGCGAGATCTTTCTAAATATGGAGGTGCAAGGTAAACTCACAAATCGAAATCACACAAGTTGGCCTCACTGCGCCCATGATGCAGTCTGGCACGCCGAGGATTTAAGAGTGATAAGGAAGATTTGTCATAAAATGCAAGCCTGCGGTGTTGATGCCTTATGCGAGTGGAAAAGGTGTCTCACCATTATTTGTCTTTTTAGTCTTGGACGCAGCTTCGCCATGGGTGAGCCCCTCCTTGTGATGGGCGGAGTGTGGGCAGGCATAGTGGTCGAAACGATGGGGTTTATGGGATTTTGCTCCACCAGAGCATTTATCACACTTCAACTGCTGACCTTGGACTGCAGAAAGTAAGGGGGGTTTATATGGACAGTCAGGATGGAAAAGGAAGTGGTGGTGGGAGTTGCGCTTGCATATGCAACCTACGTGTCGAGGAGTAGCATTCGCAGGCCGCGGATGATACGTGTTGAAGGCGCTGTGCATGGCCTTTTGTCCTAGTCTTCGCTGTGATTGTGGCCTAAGGAATACCATCACACGAATCATATCAGACTTCAAAAGGAAAAACGAAGAGGTATCATGAACACTAGTTGCGAAGGGAGAGCTGGGTGACAGCGTAACCTACATGGCGACTTCAATACAATGTCAAGAGTGCCAAGCAGCGTGACAAAAGATGCGTAAATATCCTCGCCTTTTTCCTGGAAGGTAAACAGCTAATGGAAAACATGTTGCGAGGTCATATGCTTTGCGTGAAAGGAAAAAGATGATCCGTTGCTGACTCAAAAATTACCTTGGACCCTTCCCCCAGAGGCGCACCTGTCACTTATTGAATCTTAACGAGATTAACCATAACGAGAGGTAAACGCTTTATCGAAGTAGTTTTTAACTGAAGACGAAGGCGTAAGTAATGGGTGGCGCGAATCAACCCTTAAGGAAATCCTGCCGTACGGTGAGGAGCGACGTTGACCGTGACCTCGTGCGGTGTTATGGGGTGAGACTTCTAGAGAGCAATTGAGGGAAAGGAAGAGAGGAAGGGAACTAGGATATCTTTGCGCAACACTGTTGAAGATACGCGGAATGCGGGGAAAATAGCCAAAGATACTTACGGGGCAGGCGCTGTTTGAGCAGTTCTTCAAGTTTGGTGAAACCCTACAGTAATGATTACTTGGAGAGAAAATATTTTCGCACGATATGAATGGGCACTGTCTCTGGGTGTCAGAGAATTTATAGAAATACGTATACATCGTTTATACAGTGACATTTGAAATGGAAGGGGACTGAATTACATAATGATTGCCACATACAGATCGTGGTTTCTGGATATTGGGGGAAAACGTGCGTAAGATAAAAACGATGAATGATAATAAATAATCGTGACCTTGAATCCTCGATCCCAGAAACACGGATAATCATCCAAGAAAAGAGGTGTCCAAACGATTTCAGAAATGAGCGATTGGTTGTTCTCCCCGACAAAGAGCATCGTCTGTGGCGTGCGCGATTGGATGTTCTCTAGTAAACGACCAATGAAAAGTTGGGTCCCCAGGGCCCGCCCCCCGACCTCCCAGCCAGCGAAGGCAAGGGTAACATAAGCGATAAGGCGGCGATCCGGCAACCGGGAGCATCCGCATGTCAATGTCACGCGACGGTTGCGTTTGGGGATGTACTCCTGTAGGGTAATGGCAGCAAAAATCTGGATTCTTGCTTCTTCCGGGGTCCTTGCGAATACTGGTCAGAATTAGACTACCCTCTAACGTTCTATTGCCTTGAAGAAATAGATCCTGCTTGAAATGGGAAAGAAACGCGAGGCCGAAGAAAACGCTAATCTAAGTGATGATGAAGGCGATGACCTGGAAATGGCGTTCCCCTCTGACGGTGGTGGAGTGGTGGACTTCGGAACGGCCGCGCCGCCTTTGACCGGGAGGCATGATCCTCCCTATTATATTTCCTGACTTGATTGTCGTTTGAATTTCGTTTTTCGAAGACTAAATATGATACTGCTACCTACTTCTTGAATGCGTATGGGCAAATTGTTGCCTTCAGACGGAAGAAGTTAGCCAAGAAGAAGGGCACCGGATTCGGCGAGCACCCTTCTCCTTTCACCCTTCTCCGCTTCCGGTTTTGTCGACGAGCACAGTTGACACTGCATACGTTAAAAAAGTTTTGGCCGTATATGGAAATCATGCTCTGAGACTTGCGCCGGAGTTCCTTCGTTTCCTCCCCCCTCCCCCAAGCACGTATGCATGACTAATTCAAATGTTATCGGTTTCTCAGAGGCGATGGATCTACACCCAAACTTGTTCCAAGCAATAAAGAGGAAGGGTTATCAGATTCCTACTCCGATTCAACGCAAGACGCTACCGCTAGCCCTTGCTGGTGAGTGCTGCGAAAACTGCTGTTGACTAAACCAGGAACCCCGCGTATCTTGGCTAAGAAAATCTCATTTCAATGCTGACCGCATCACAAATTATCCACGTCGGCCGGGATCGTGGTCGCTCCCAGTGCGCTTTCTGAATATGTTATCTGTTTGACCGCCGCACTGCTTGTCTAAATACGATTCTCAGGAAGTTGATATCGATATGGGTGCTCAATTTTCGCTCAGGACATGACATCGTGGCTATGGCTCGCACCGGCTCCGGGAAAACTGCTGCGTTCCTCCTGCCTATGCTGCAGAAGTGAGTCGGCCTTGTCTGCCCCAGTCTCAACTCCTGAGCTTGCACCTATCGACAGCATTAGCATTAGTGTTCGAGAATATTCCTGGTTACACCCTGCGGGAACCATGATACACACGTGAGGAGTTGTTTGCTTTTGACCTTTCGTTTCGACTGTCGCGCTCGCTTCGTTTAGACCATCTTCATCATTTCTAGCCGATCCTATCTCGTAGGAAGGATCACGGATGCCGTTCAACGAGAAACCTCCCACGAGGGCACTGATGCACGGAGTTTGTTCCGCTTGCTCCTTGGCACAGACTATTTGAGCACAGCCAAACAGCTGGCGGCGCTCGTGGCGTTGTTTTATCACCATCACGTGAATTGGCACTTCAGGTATTCCGATACCTCTTCGCCTTGGCTACTTGATGTTTGAGAGGACACCTTACTGATCTCGAGGACATTATTTTTCCTGATTCGCCTTCGTAAGTGTTTGAAGGGGCGAGGTATTGTGCGTCTGCACAGACCTTTAAATTCACCCGCGAGCTATCCAAGTACACGAACTTGCGGCTGGCAGTTCTGGTGGGTTTGCTCTCTCCTGTTTTAGCACTTGCCCCTTGTTGCAATTATTCGGTTTAGGCGGCCGCGCCGTACTTGCCCTTCTCTGTCAAATTTCCTAGTGGCCGCTGCTTTCGCCAGGCGCCATCCCTTGAACGGGAAACCGCTGACCGCAGTGCTCTGCGATATGAAGCGAGAGGGTTTTCTTGCGGAAATCATATGCAACTTTCGATAACAGCTGGACGCGCCGATAGTATCGACAATCTAGGTCGAAGATGGCACTTGCCCGCTCCGGCCTGTTGCGCCAGGGGCTAAAGCAAACAAACGCACCACAGCTTCTTGAATGGCTAACCGTCAGCACCGCCTCGCCGCCTATCGACCTGCAAGTGCTCTGCTCTTTTCTGTGATGTATGCGTGCGCGCGGACCGTGTACGTTTCTTCCGGACATGGATTGCGATTTCGTTTTCAACCTGGTAAAGCAGAACTGCAAAAGAGACATCTCGAGCGCTCCTCTGGAGCTACTGCTGCTTTGCCAAAGAGACCTAAGTTGGTGTGTCTATGCTGTATTCTTGCCTGCTGTGTATCATGAGAGCGTATGTCTAGGAGCTCACGGCTCCTCCAAGGTGCTGCCGCCAGCTCTTTGCCGTGTCACAGCTGTGGCCCTCCCGCCTGTCGTCAAGGGTCGGCGGATCACGTCAAGCGTGGATTCTGGCCTGCTGCAGGTCGGGGGTGAATCCATGGAAGGCCAATTCGAGCAGCTGGCCACGTGAGCCCCTCCCTCCCACACCCCTTCCGCATCTAAACTGCTAAGCACAGCTGTCCCGCAGTTCCCACCGCTTCCAAAGAGTTCCTCTGAAGTCCGAGGAGGGCTGCACATGATTGCAAGATGCAGGCTGAAGGCTGAGTTCCGAGTCAAACAGGCGCGGGTTGCTGTGAGCAATATCAAATCCACGTTGTCAAACCACTATTTCACTTGGAACGAAGCCGACAGTTCTTACTCAGGGCTCATTCCAGCTTCTGCAGGCCGCAAGTTCGTTGAGTTCCGGGGAGGATAACGGAAATGAGCAGGAATCCCGACATTCTCGTGGCAACACCTGGGCGTCTCATGCACCATCTCTCCGAGGTGCGAAGTGATGCACCTTCTTCAGCCTGCCACTCCGCCCGCTACTGCCTCTCGCTCGCACCGCTGTTCTGCAAATCTAACGGAAATAATTTCCCGTGACATCCCTCTCTGCGTGTACTAACTTTCTGAGGTGACGGGTGGTGGCCTGGAACCAAATCCCCTTGACCCTTTGTGCTTGAGCATGTTCTCCTCACCTGTGCTCGAGGTTCCCCCTCCTGAGCCCAGTGAAGAAAACCCTAACACTATCTGTTTTGTGGCCTCCCTAGTTGGCAGCCCACGTCACTAACATACCACCAAGCTCTGCTCAATGCAGCCTACACCCTGAATGCACGGGCCAGCTCTTAGCTTGCCAGCCCACTGCCCTGGTCATTGATCGCAGCTCATAACCCTAGTGTAGTGGCGAGCTCGAGGCCAGCCAGCCCACAACCCTAGTGCATGATCCAGCAATATGCCTGAATTCGCAGTCCTGTCTATGGTAGTGGCGAACTCTCGGCCAGCCAGCCCACAACCGTAGTGCATGATCGAGCAATACGCCCTGCAGCCGCAATCTATCGCGGTGGCGAGCTTAAGGCCAGCCAGCCCACAACCCTAGTGCACTCAGTCGAGCAATACACCCTGCAGCCCACAACCCTGTGGCATTAGCGAGCTCGGGGCCAGCCCAGCCCGACCCTGGTGCAAGATCCAGCAGCTATGCCCTGCAGCCCACAAAGCCATGGCAGTGGCGAGCTCAGGCCAGCCAGCCCACCCAGAGCCATGTTGCCTCGTCCGAGCAATACGCCCTGCAGCCCACAAGCCTATGGCAGTCGTTGAGCTTAAGACCCAGCCAGCCCACGATTACGGTGCCTGATCAGCAATATGCCCTGCAGCCCCACAAGCCTATGGCAGTGGCGAGCCGACCAGCCAGCCCACGACCCTGGTGCATGATCCAGCAATATGCCCTGCAGCCCACAAGGCTATGGCAGTGTTGAGCTTAAGGCCAGCCGGCCCACGACCCTGGTGCATGATCAGCAATATGCCCTGCAGCCCACAAGCCTATGGCAGTGTTGGAAAGCAAGGCCAGCCGGCCCGACCCTGAGGTGCACTATGATCCAGCAATATGCCTGCAGCCCACGAGCCTATGGCAGTGGCGGAGAGCTTAAGGCCAGCCAGCCCGGCCTGGTGCAAGATCCAGCAATACGCCCTGCAGCCCACAACCCCAGTGCAAGATCCAGCAATATGCCCTGCAGCCCACAAGCCTGTGGCAGTGGCGAGCTTAAGGCCAGCCAGCCCACGACCCTGGTGCATGATCCAGCAATATGCCTGAATTCGCAGTCCTGTCTATGGTAGTGGCGAGCTCTCGGCCAGCCAGCCCACAACCGTAGTGCATGATCGAGCAATACGCCCTGCAACCCATGATCCTATCGCAGTGGCGAGCTTAAGGCCAGCCAGCCCACAACCCTAGTGCATGATCGAGCAATACACCCTGCAGCCCACAACCCTGTGGCAGTAGCGAGCTCGGGGCCGGCCAGCCCACGACCCTGGTGCAAGATCCAGCAATATGCCCTGCAGCCCACAAGCCTATGGCAGTGGCGAGCTCGGGGCCGGCCAGCCCACGACCGTAGTGCATGATGGGAGCAATCGCCCTGCAGCCCACAAGCCTATGGCAGTGGCGAGAGCTTAAGGCCAACCGGCCCACGACCCTGGTGCATGATCAGCAATATGCCCTGCAGCCCACAAGCCTATGGCAGTGGCGACTTAAGGCCAGCCAGCCCGACCCTGGTGCATGATCCAGCAATGTGCTGCAGTCCCGCAGTTCTGTGGCGTGTTGAGCTTAAGGTGGCCAGCAGCCCACAACCCTAGTGCATGATCCAGCAATATGCCCTGCAGCCCACAAGCCTGTGGCAGTGTTGAGCTTAAGGCCAGCCAGCCCACGACCCTGGTGCATGATCCAGCAATGTGCCCTGCAGTCCACAAGCCTATGGCAGTGTTGGGCTTAAGGCCAGCCAGCCACGACCCTGGTGCAAGATCCAGCAATATGCCCTGCAGCCCACAAGCCTATGGCAGTGGCGAGCTCGGGGCCGGCCAGCCCACGACCGTAGTGCATGAT